>SMLS01073628.1:0-61382 GCA_004785975.1 Popillia japonica
ACTATTAATTTTGAGGTTATTTTTAATATACACAGTGAGACAAATAAGTTGTCTGTGCCTGAGTAATTACTAGGTCTTCAGTACAACGTTTGAAAACTGACATTTCTCTTGCTGGTAATATTAAATTTGTTCTAACCAATGTTGTTAAATTTCACCAAATAAAAAAAAAACAAAAACAAAAACAGAAACATTTTGGTTTTGGGGTGATGAGTGCAGGACATTTTTCGAATGGCAGACACAGATTTGTGGATGATAATGGTGGAGGAAGGAACTAACCACAAGAAGTACATACATAATTGTTTTTAATGCAAAATATCAAAGGTTTGTTGAGAATAATGGAAGAGGCTTTAAACATCAGATTTGTGCTTATCAATCATTACAAAGAAGTTGCAGTCAAAATAAACTGATCTAAACTGCTTGAAATCTATTTCTGTGGATAACAAGATATGATGCTTTCAATACTCTCCAGAAAGGAAGCATCAAAGTGTGGAATGACAGTCAAAAAGTTTAGCACAAGCTAGAAAAAAAAACAAAAAAAGGAAAACTTTCATAAAGAAATCAAAACAACCTTAATTTCACACAAAACTTTGGAAGAATGCATCAGAAATATTTTGGTGTAGGGTGATGATTGCTTGGGCAGAGCAAGACATTTTTGGAAGACGCACAGAGATTATAAGGCGATAGTTGGGAAGGAAAGGCAATTTCAGCTCGAACACCAGAAATTATAAAAGAAATCAAATATCTGCAAGGCAAAAAACGATCTAGCATTTGGACAAAACCACGATTTGTGTAAAATTTATTTATTTATTGTGAATATCCAAGAATTTGCAACCAATAGAAATGATCCAAACTTTCTGAAATCTATTCCTAAGGATAACCAGCCAAAGAAACACGAAAAATTCCATTAACAACCAAAACATTCACTAAATTTTTCAATAAAAAAACATATTATCCAATAGGAATTCGACCCAATTAGACAAACAACTATTGGTGCATATTATTTCAAAGTTTTGAAGCGTCTTCTAAGGTGTGACACCTGCTTCCATTTTGTTGAGCACGTTTGGCCATCAAGACTGCTTTAGTACAAGCCCTAGAAGAAATTCTACAAAGAAAAGAATACTACACCAGGCATATGAATCCCGTCTGAATCTTTAGAAACAGTATCTTGAATAAAAGAATTGGCTTTTGTTCAGTTTGTGATCAAATCTCGTTTGATTTAGTCTCTTCCTTTAGAAGTATCTTAAGATCAAATTGTTGGTCACTTCAGTTAGCATTAACAACAAGATTGTATTATTTGCATTTTCTGTTAAGGGAGGTTAAGCCAAATTTGGTTGGCAGAACACACCAACATCACCAAACAAAGGTGTCTAATTTTGTATAATCTAGTTTCTTTATGATGTTGTGTAGGTTAAATTAGCTGCAATCTATGGTCTAAATCAGAACAACAATATTTGGAATTGTTCAACTCCTGTCACGAAAATCTCCGAAAAAAATCAATAGAGTACTGACGAAATTATCCTCCTCCATAACCAGTTAGGGTAAGTTCTGCAAAAGTTTGTTTATCTTTGCAAATAAAGGCAATTTATTATTATTATTATTAGTTCTCTAAAATTTGCAGGCTAGCTTCTTTGGACAAATGAAATTCCTCGGTCTTATCTTATATCAAATTTAGACATCGTTTTCTTAAGCTGCAACATCTGTCTAGTGAACTCTTGTGAATATCTTGACACAATCCTCCTTATTCAATTGCTGCAGAAAGATTAGCTTTTATGGGTGACATTTTATATTGGCCTTTCATATTCTACTGGCCCATTGAAAAACGTTCTTTCAAAATATTTCCATCTCTTCCTCCATAGGAGCTTTAAACAGCTTGCACTCACGAAAATTATCTGGTTTGTGTTATTTGATGGTGCCTTCTCATTGGTAATCATAAGAATTATGGTACAAGAGGGAGATTTTATAGGAAGCGTCTTGTACATAAAGTTGTAGCAACTTAAAATAAATCTTTCACGAAATTTATTACGAAACAAAGCAACAAGATTTCCCTCCTCAGATAAGTCATTCAAAAAAAGAAAACTCAAATTCATAAACATACAGTTTCCAAAACCACATCATCAATATGAGAACAAGCAGATGTAGTAGGAGTTTACTCGATCCAAATCAAATATGCGCACATCTTGCAAAACAGATGGTGGAGGCGACGACCTTCTCTTTCCCGTCTGAATTTCGAATAACGCAAAACATCTTTCCGTGTTAGCCGGCATCCTCTCTTCCTCTGCTATTTGTTTATGTTCCCTAAATATGATAATACTAATCCCGTGTTTTGCTTTTTACCGGAATAAACTGACAAAGGTTTGAGCGGTACCAGTCCGGACGGAATTCAACTAGGATTTCTGGCCAGTCCAAACGAGCGGCTCATTGTAATCGAGATGCGGGAGGGTGCCGCCGGGTGAAATAGGATGGGGTAGGTCCTTTTTGTTCCGCTTGTTTATTCTGTGACAACATATTAGACAGGATTTCTCCAAGAACAATCGTACGAATCTCTGTAAATTTATCAAGAGATATTACAAAGTGGTAGGATTTCTGTATATGAATGAATTAAATGAATTAGGTGTAGTAGAAAGTTTCTATAGTAGAAAATGGTAATGGTCCGTGTAAAAGTGTTAAATAGAGAAGGTTGAATATGTATGAAGCATGATGGAGCCCCTTCCCATTAGTTGATCAAAAATTAACAAAGCTCTCTCGGTCATCAGCTGATCGGTCAAAAATCATAAAATTATTGGTCTAAAAAGAAAAAAGTCTAACCTGGTGGTCACTTTTTCAGATTTGATCATCAAAAGATCATCATCAAAGATTGCGGTTACTCTGTTCATATTTGATGGCATTATTGTGTTTAGATTTAAGCAGGAAGAGAGGAGGAGGGGTGGAGGGGGGAGGGCAGACATTGGGGTCAGTAGGGCTAACTACCACCTCAAAGTGCCTATCGGATTCCACTCCAATATAACTCTCAAGTGAAAATATCTGCTTATAAATTTATCTGAAGCGAACGAAAGCCAAAAACGCTGTCTTTTATTGGACGTGATCCCTGTTGTGGTCTGCAAAAGAGCCATCTAAACCAAGCAATTACCAAATGGGAAAATAATAGATGATGCTACCTTTCAGCAAAGGGGCCTTCGACTATTAGCGGCCCTGAAATACCATCTATGCAAGCTCGGGAAAGCTGAAGATCAAATATGCTGTTTGCGCCAAGTAGATTTACAAACGTCAGAACACATTTTCTGTGAATGTGTTGCTGTCAGTCGTCCTTGACATCAACACCTTCTAAGGCAAACAGGATGAAAATCCTAGATTAATTGTAAGGTTTATTAGAAGCGCCCAACTAGTCTAACACTCAGAAGAGCAACATTACAATAGTCCCATTCAGGTCGCAATGACTAAAGGCAAGAGTGCCACGGTCCTCAAATCCGTTGTTGGCAATAAGACTGGGCATCATAGCCACTAGTGAGAATTTTGGCGCATCCTCTGTTTATCGAGTTATTGTCAAAAAAAACCCAATTCACAAATGTTTTTTTCTGTCTTCTCCACATTATAGTAAGCTAGTAAATGAAATGGTTAGTAAAGTTATGTTGGCGACGGGACTGAGCATCATAGCCAACCACTAGAATTTCAGCACATGCTCTGTTTATCCACAAATAGTTCTTGCTCCCTTTCGACACTAGGATAAGCTACTAAATGAAATGGTTGGTGAATTTATTTTGGAAATAGGATTGGGTGTCATACCCAACCGCTAGAATGTTCACAGATCTTCTGTTCATCGAATTATGGTCAAAAAAACCGCATTTTACAGACGTTTTTCTTAAATTCGGGTAATTCTAACAATCGATCTAAATGGTCAATTGATTCTGTATTTGTATTATTAGTTTGTAAGTATTTGTATCTAATAATTATTATGAAAACTCAAGCTCTGTATAACTTCAACTAAAACACATTTAATTGATGTCTAATCCCTCGAATATTTATATCGAAAGCGATCAATTCAAAAAGGAAAAACTTCAAAATGGCCGGTATTTTTTGAGAATGGTGTAGCCGGTTTAGCATGCGAAAACTGCAGTGGCATCTGATGAAGGGGTTTTTACCTTATTTTTATTGTTTTTCATCTAAATAATAAGCATACAATTAATTTAGGTCTCTGAAGTTGGCACCTCCACATGTGCATTTTTTAAAAAAAAATACGGCATTCGTTTGCCCATGTTTGCCTAGGAAAAAGTTTTTTTGCCCGCCCCCTAAAAATTTTTTATTTGCAGAAAACATTTTTTGGTGGGTGGGCAAACGTAAAATTTTGCTGGGCAATCTTGGACTAACGATGGGCTAACGATTTAGTTGCAAACATTTTTGGATTTTTCACTAAAAGATTATTTTTCCACATAAAAAATTTTTGGTAGGTGGGCAAACGAAAATTTCGCCTGGGCAAACGATATAGCGTGAAAAAAGTTGATTTTTTGATTTTTTATTTTTTCCCAAAAAATGTTTTTTTCATATAAAAAATTTTTGGAGGGTGGGTAAAAAAAACTTTTCCCTGTGCAAACATGGGTAAACGAATGCCGTATTTTTTTTTTCAAAAAAATTTACATGTGGAGGTGCCAACTTCACAGACCTAATTAATTTTATATCCCTAACACCTATAGTAAGGGAGTAGTGGGGGTTACAATCCTTAATGTAAGTTTTTTTTTCTCAGTACCTAATGAGGACATCTACGAAATTCAAACTGTACTTAGGTAGCCAGAAACAAATTATATTATATATTTTTAGAATTTTTGTGGTATTGGAAACCGTAAAAAAAGAGTATATTTTTTGGGGGTGGTTTTTTATACTAACACCCAAAATAACACATACCAAAAAATGTATCTTATTGGTTCATTAGTTAGCTATTACATGTTAAAGTTGCAAAAGTGTCGAATTGGTGAAATATGGTTCTGAAAGATAAAAACCATATGCATATGTGTGTTCATTTTTTACCAAGAACTACTGTGTAAACGTTAAAAAATATAAGAAATTACGTGAAAAAGATTAGAAATATGAAAAAAATCAAAAATGCACAAAAATTAAACGTAAAATTTTTTTAAAAATGTCAAAAATATCAAAAATGATGTGAAAAAGTGAACAACTAAACGTAAATCTTTTGCTGTTAAAAAGTGACAGCTGTCAAAAATATGTTAAACCGTTTTAAATTTTGACAGTCAAAACATAAAATAGACAGTGTATATATTTTATTAGGTGTCATTTTGGGGGTTAATATAAAAAACCGCCCTCAAAAAATATACTTCTCCTTTATTACAGTTTCCAATACCATAAAAATTAGTTAGTTAGTACCCAACTACAGTTTAAATTTCATAAAGATATCGTAGGTAGGTATTGAAAAAAAATTGCATTAAGGATTGTCAACCCCATTGCTCCCTTACTATAGGTGTTAATAATATAAAATTAAGTGTATAGCTTATTTAGATAAAGAACCATATAAACAAGATAAGTGCCCTTCATCATATGCTTTACCGGCTAGACTCTTTCATCACGGTATTGTGTTTGATCAGCGAAAAATAAAAAAGTTCAAAATGGCGGCCAGAATTATAAAAAATGATCACTAAATTAGATTTAGAAAAATCAAGACACCACTGCTACGTTTGACATACATTGCATAAAAAACAAATACCGTCCGATTTTAAATCTAATCACACAATCAAGTTAAAAGATGTATGATGAATAAATGCCGTAAGTACAGTACGAATAAATACTAATAAACGCGATATTCTATGTTATTATTTGTTGTAAAACATTTATGTACCTACCAGGGAAGTTTTAATAACCCCAAGTGGCTCAGCTAAGAATCTGTTACGTCCTTATATTCATCGCGAAGGAAAAATGTTCCTAACAAACAAATTACTTTAGCACCACATTATTTTAGATCTATCCGCACACACTAGCCCGTTATGATTTTATTTTGCACTTATAATTACGCGACAATATAATGCGCAATAAAAATCCGCACGCAACTAAGCAGATTACATTTTACAAGACACTCATCAACATCGCGATCGGCACTGGTCGCGACTTCTCGTAGATGTACGAACTAACACCGTTAAGCGTTCGAACTAATGCTCAACTATCCCCCCTTTCACATTAATAAGACAGAAGAACTATATTCGATATAAAAAAATGTAATTTTATGTTTACAAATACATCAAGAACAAGCAAAAAATAGTTTTTAAAAACCGTAACTATACCAATCAAGGTATTCGCACACATAGGTAGGATCATGCGAGTATGATCTATTGAAATATTGAAATTTAAAATACGAAACACACGAATCATGTACCGTAAAATGTACCATTGTAGTGGTATTGTCTTACAAAACGCCAAAAATTTTCAAAATATATGAAATATTGTACAACGCTGTTGAAATAAATTCCATAATTCAAGACAATTTTTTATTCTAAAAATAACATTAGCAAACATAATATTGATCTGACCACATGTTTATGTATTTTTTATTAAGAGGAGTAAATTGTACTATTATAAATTACAATAGAAAGAAGCACTAGCTGGTCCATCAAACTACAATAATGATATTATATTTTCCATTTATAATTTTACAGTTCTTCACCAGAATCACTATCACTGTCGCTTGTGTCATTATTTCCAAACGAAATAAGAAATGGCTCCACGACATCGTACAAAGTCAACTAACTTGTATACTTTGCCTTCATCTTTAATCACATGTTCTACACATTTTGTCTGTGGTTACATTTGTAGTAGCGGTTAACAAAAGGTCTTTTACTTCAGCTAATTTGAAACTTCTATTTGTTGCAGCTACTTCATTTTTTATTTGTGCCCGAACTAATTCAATACGATTCAATTCACAATGGTGAGGTGGTAATCTAAGTACAATTTTATTACTCTGTCTGGCCAGTTCGTCCACTACGTATACATTGTAACCGTCTTTGTGATGATTTATTATTTCCAACAACTCTAATCGCACCATGGAGGGATCAAACGGTATTTGTTGTTGAAGTAACCATGCATTTCCGCTTTTGTGTTAAAGCTGTTGGTATTTTTTCTTTTTTTCTGTTATGGTAAGCTGCATTATCCACTACAATAACACTATTATCAGGTAATTTCTTCAAAATATTATTGAATCACGCCTCAAAAACATTTGCATCCATTTCATCGCGGCAATCGACTGCTTTTCTTCCTTAAAATAGCTAACTAACCAATCGTCGACAAAAGCGCTTTTAGAACCAATATGTAAAATAATTAAGCGTCTTCCTTTAGCAGCATGATTTTTGAAACCAGTAGTTACACCGTCTGTAAATGTTTGTTTGGGTGTTGAAACATTAACGTCTACCCACATGTTTGCTCTTGTGTGGCCTTCATTCAGCCATGTTTCGTCTAAATAATACATTGGGCGTTGCTCATTTCTATATTTTGATATTGAAGATAAATATTTTCGTTTTCACAAAACAATGTCATCACCTTTGAGCAGTAAACTTTTACGACTACGTTTTAAATATCTGTAGGTAAATACAAAATCTGTATTGTATAAAACACTTAAATAAATAGTATCTAAACTTACTTAAAATTAAGCATCTTCATTAATTTATACAAGGATTCATTGGAGGTATATTTGATCTTCGCTTATTTTCTTTAAGATTTTGTTTAATGTAGGAAGTTCTCCATTGTAAAAATGCCGTGTATGATTCTTCTTATCATGTATTTAATACTATCGTCAACTGTAGGTAGAAGCGCCTTTCGTACAACTCATTTTAATGGTGGTTGAAGTAGCCCTTTGGTTTATATTCACCAATATAATAAAGTGTTCGAAATTTGCAATGTTATCTGCGTTTTCTTTATTGTAGGATTACTATTTTCTTGTATATGTTCAGTATAATTTGCTTTTCCTGTACAAATATCCACACCCCAAAGTACCACGTTTTCTTGGAGGCGATGTTGATAGTCCACTTGTATTAGGGTGTCTATCCATTTTTACAGGCAAATAGTTTAAAAAAAAATGATTTTCTTGTTTAAACGCAGTAGAGGCACAAAAATATAATGGAAAAATATGTATTTACTCAATCAGTTTTGTCTATAGTATGGCGTCGCTAAAATACTAAATTTTGGCAGTGTAAACATGACCCGCAAGACACCAATTGTAAGCCTATCATTAGGCGGGCTATATTCAATTCACTTCCCTTATTAAAAAGCAGAGTATAATGCATTTAATTTTTTTTAATAAAACTTCAATAGCTTTGTTTAATATTTCGTACATTGTTAAAACGATTAACGTGAAAAATATGCTTTGTAATACAATACCACTACAATATACAACATGTTACATGCTATGCTATTTAATAGTTTTATATTTCATATATTTTAATAATATTTCAATGGATTATATACGCAAGATCCCATCTAAATTTACGAATACCTTCATTCGTATAGTAGCAGTTTTTTAAAACTATTTTTTGTGTGTTCTTGATGTATTTGTGTTCGTAAAACCTATCGAATATATTTCTTCTGCGTTATTAATGTGAAAGGGGGGATAGTGAAGCATTAGTGCGAACACTTAGCGGAGTTAGTTCGTATATCTCCGATTAGACAAGAGCAGTGTCGATCTTAATCGAGCGTTTTGTAAAATGTAATATATTTAATTGAGTGCGGCTTTTATTTTGTACTATGTATATTGTCAAATGCAAAATAAAATCATAACGGGCTAGTGTGTGCGAACAGATCCAAAATAATATAGTGTTAAAGCAATTTGTTTGTTAAAAACATTTTTACTCGAGGGTGTTACGCTGTTCTGCAGATCTTTAGCCGAACCACTTGGAATTATATAGAAGGTAAGTGTTTCACAACAACAATAGCAACAATAAATAAGTATATTGTTTATTAGTATTTCTTCGTACTGTATTTGCGGTATTTATCGTACAGCACAATGTTTGCGTAAATCCTACGTTCGCTGCAAATAATCATACCTATATGTCGGTACCTTTTGACTTAATTGAGTGATTGAATTTGACAACAGACCACCATTTTAAACGTAAGTATTTGTTTTTGGTTCAATCGTTTCTCAAACATCAGTGGTAGATATCCTAATTTTCCTTGACTAGTTCGGTTTCAAAATAAATATTGATGGGGTACATACTAAGATAACCAAACATAATACGTAATGAGATCGAATTTGAATAATATGGCCGCCATTTTTAACTTTTCTGTTTCTGAATTAATCGGTTTTAAAGTCAAGATCCATTGACAATTATGTAATCTTATATAAGTTACAGCAACAAAGTTTAGAAGTAATAAGAAATTTGCCGAAAAAATATATCTATTGCGACTCTTATAAAAATTTTATTACTGTGATAATTATAGGTTATGGAATATATTGTTTTCCTGCTACAGCGAAAATAGACCAAGAAAAATATTTATGGATACATATTTGTAAATTTTCTTCTAAGAATTGTCTGTGTGCAGCTAGCCATGTGAATTGCAATAACCAATACACAGAACACTGTCTCTTCAACTTTTTGTTTGCTTCACTGTATGTAGTTTGAATGGAGAGGTACACAGCGAAACATTGGTTCTGATCAATCTGTTTCATTTGTACATATGTATTACAATAAACTAATTTTTCAATTTCTATTATGTGGCGTGAAAAACAATTGCCAGTTCTTGAGAGGTAGCTTACAATCGATTCTCTGATAAATCCAAGAGGATAGTCTTGCTAAAAGCTTCATCAACAGGAGCGCTTCCTCTTCACAAATTGTCAGAAGCATGAACCTAAACTGTGATGCTTGTCTTGTAAGGGATTACACCAGGAGTTGTTATGTCTTTCATTAGCCTTTGAAAATTTTGGGTATTTTTGTTAAGTAGGTAGGTATTAATTTTTCTATATAATTGGGTTCAATTTGCTGCAAAATTTTCTGTCAGTATTTCCTAAACTGTTGTACATTCTGTGGTTGTCGTGCCTTCATTTTGCTGTCTACCTCGTTCCATAACAGCTCAACTGGTGAGTGATCATTTGCATTTTCCCAATTATTTTTTAACAAAATCTCCTGTTCTTATGCCAGAAAAATACTCCCAAACTATCACCACCATCCCCTATTACACCCGAAACTTTCAAACTTCAAGCTTCACTTTATATACTAACTTCCATTGGAACGTATGATGGTTGTCTGAAGCCGATCAGGAAGACCCTCCAGATTCTCTGATAAAACCAAGAGGATAGGCTTGCTAAAAACTTCCTCAACCTTAGCTTCGTCTTCACAAATTGCCAGAAGCATGAACCTAAACTGTGATGCTAGTCTTGTAAGGGATAACACCAGGAGTTGTTATGTCTTTCATTGGTCTTTGAAAATTCTGGGCATTTTGCTTAAGTAGGTATTAATTTTTCTAGATAATTGGGTTCAATTTGCTGTGCAATTTCCTGTTAGTATTTCCTAAACTGTGAACATTCTGTGGTTGTCGTGCCTTCACTTTGCTGTCTAGCTCATCCCATAACAGCTCAATTGGTGACTGATTATTTCGCATTTTCCCAATTATTTTTTAACAAAATCTCCTGTTCTTATGCCAGCAAAATACTCTCAAACTATAATCATCCCCCATTACACCCGAAATTATCAAACTTCAAGCTTATTTATATATTTAATGTTACGTTGGAACGTATGATCGTTGTCTGAGAGGTTTCAAAATGCATCTAAGTGTTTTTTGACACACATGTGTGCCGTTATTATCAATTTATGGAAATTAAATGGTGTTTTGCCGGTAAAAATTAAAAAGTTAATTACCGATAAATTCCGCTCCATTGTTGACACTATCAATGCCCTTTAACGACACACTTTTTAAAAAGTAGTTTATTGAAAAATATAATTTTCTACACACAAATGTGTGTCATAATTGTGAATTTGCACGATTTGCGGTGTTTTGCCGGTAATAATTAGAAGACCAATTAATGTTCGCTACTGAATATTGAGAATTGTTTTGGACGACGGGGTTTTTGGTGGAAAATCTTTTGAGGTTGTGTAAATTTGAATCGGTGTGGGCAATGTTTCGAAACACAATGCATTCCTAACTACTTTGCGGGACTTACCTACTGCAAATCGTTGAAATAAGGAAACGAAAATAAAGCAAAGGATCTAACAGCCGGATAAGTAATCTGAAACAATTTCAATCTGAGATAAACCACGGCCTTCTACTACGTTTTATGTATCGCCTTATTTTAAGTTTTAATGCGTTCTTCCGGCAAGCGAGCAACTATTAAAACTTTTTTTTCACCCCGGCTCGCATCTACGACCCCCATCCTTCTTCCCCCGAATACACACCAAAGAAGACGCAGGAATATATACATACATATACGCTGACGTTGCGAAAATTCGATACAACGCTTTAAAAGAACAGATAAATTTCTTTTTATGCGATTTAAATGGGTTTTTGCAATGAGACAGCGGCTGAACGCTAGCCTAGCTCTGGAAAGCAAGCTCCCGCTAATCAATGTGAATTATAGATGGCGCTGTACGTGACATCCGATAAAAGAAAAAGGATTATATGAACGCGATATTTATCGTCATGGCGTCGGGGATGCCCCCCGCACTGTTCTCGAATGCGAAATAGAAGAGAATATAGATTATTTATTGATTGGTTTCATGATGGTTTTATTTTTATTTCTATTGCTTTTTTGTGAATAAATTTGAGGAGGAGAATTGAAAGAGAATTGGTGAAAAGGAAATTCGGATCTATTTTTGTTGACGGTGGAATTTCCTGGTTCCTATAATGCCTGGCAATATCCGATATAAGATGAGAAAGTGACGGGGGGAGATATTAACTTGAATTATGATTCCGAAATAATAAGAAAAAGAATATTGAATTCTATTGAATTAATTCATATATTCCACCTCCATTAGACTTTTGATTGATTAAGTTGGTAACTAACTATCTAACTAACCGACGTGACTAACTATCATCTAACTAATAGGTAAACTAGTCGCTCTAATGTATTTTCTAGCTCCCTGCATGATGGAATTGATATTTCGCGTAACATAGTTAAAGGTATATGGCCAGTAGAGAGCGCTATAGTGTAACTTCGCTTTAGTGGCAATGCATGGTATAGGACCGCTCGGAACGTCCCTAAAACGTCACTTAATTAGATGATGCTGTCTGGCTAGTAAATTGCATTGAGAGTTCTCAGGCTGCTGGTATTGTGGCATTCCGATATGCATTGGCTTATACTCCCGTTAAATTTCAAAATGTAATATACGAGAGATCGGATTTTAACTTTGTTCGGCGGATATTCGCCTTTAATTTAGGTTGAAGTACATTTAGACTTAAATATTTAACATATTGTGTTCATAGTGCGGAATATTTTAATTAACATCAACTACGAAAATTATACCGCTTTCTATGATGGTTGCCATGGGATAAACAGAAGCTGCAGATAAATTTATATGTTGCTCCAGCAAATATTGGCCGATTTGATCAAATGTTAATATTTCCTCATAAGAGGGTTTTTTTTTGTCTCAATGACCGCCGTTTTGGTACCAAATATAAGAAAGCGATTATTAAGGCTGCAAGTCCAAAATTTGATGTTGAGATTTATTGAACCCAATTGTCGTAAAAATTCTTGTCTCACCACAGAATCATTCATCAAAATTTATGAAAAGAGCCGTTTCAATAGTAGAATTTATGGCACCAGGAACTGTTCAACCTCTCAGTTTACCAACTGAAAAAGGATATCCTGACTTTTCAACATTGCTTTGAAAATGTCTTTAAGGAAAGCTATGAGCAAATATTTGAATGGCCAATCATTGAACCAAAGATTAAGGAAGGAGATTGCTTCGGAAAGGATGGAGATTGTACTGCCCCCTCTCTTGCTGTCTCTCTCTCTCTCTCACTCTCTCTGTGTTTCCTATAGATTCACAATCCGACATCCAACCTTGGTCTCTTTCAGGTTTCTCTGTTTTTTGCTACCTTTTTTTCATCTTTTTGTTTCAAGCAGTTCTCTGGCGTCCTCGCCAACCCCTTCTTCTCATCGTCCTGTTGATCTAACTTTTGGCCTCGCGTCAAGCATTCTTCTATTAAGAAGTTCCTTCGGTATGTTGCTCTCTTTCCTTCTGACCAATCGTTGAAGTCTTGCAAGCAGCACTAAGTTCCGTTGGAACATATGATCGTTGTCGGAAGCCGATCAGGAAGACCCTCCAGATTCTCTGATAAAACAAAGAAGATAGACTTGCTAAAAACTTCAGCAACAGGAGCGCTTCCTATTCACAAATTGTCAGAAGCATGAACCTAAACTGTGATGCTAGTCTTGCAAGCGATTACACCAGAAGTTGTTATGTCTTTCATTGGCCTTTGAAAATTCTGAGCATTTTGCTTAAATAGGTATTAATTTTTCTAGATAATTGGGTTCAATTTGCTGCGAAATTTCCTGTCAGTATAACAGTTGAACATTCTGTGGTTGTCGTGCTTTCACTTTGCTGTCTAGCTCATCCCATAACAGCTCAACTGGTGAGTGATCATTTCGCATTTTCCCAATTATTTTTTAACAAATCGTCTGTTGTTATGCCAGCAAAATACTCCCAAACTATGAAAAATGAAAATGTCTTTAAGGAAAGCTATGAGCAAATATTTGAATGGCTAATCATTGAACCAAAGATTAAGGCACGAGATTGCTTCGGAAAAGATGGAAGTTGTACTGCCCCCTCTCTTGCTCTCTCTCTCTCTCTCTATCTCTGTGTTTCCTATAGCTTCACAATCCGACATCGAACCTTGGTCTCTTTCAGGTTTCTCTGTTTTTTGCTACCTTTTTTCATCTTTTTGTTTCAAGCAGTTCTCTGGCGTCCTCGCCAACCCCTTCTTCTAATCGTCTTGTTGATCTAGCTTTTGGCCTCGCGTCAAGCATTCTTCTATTAAGAGATTCCTTCGGTATCTTGCCCTCGTTTCTTCTGACCAATCGTTGAAGCCTTGCAAACAGTGGTCTTCATAGTAACTTCATAGTCTACCTCTCTTTTGTATCTCACTCTCCAGATAATATTTCCTTTAAACAGCTCCAATATCCTTCTTCCAATCTTATATAGTTCGTCTTACTCCCCATTCCTTGTTTCTTCTGCCTCTAGATTCACAAACTGATGCATTGCTTCCACCTCCTCCTACACTGCGTTCGACTGAATAAAAGCTTGCATATGCGAAGCTCCAGGTACAGAGCCGTACGATAGTCCCCTAAAGATAAGCGATCTGCTTTTTTGCTGGCCACATCCACATATGTATGAAGTACCATCTGAGGTGCTGTCAAATCTAATTCGCCATATTGCATGGGGGTTGGAAGACTTTCGAGAGAAAATTATTGGGAGGGGTAATGCATTCCATCATTTTTGATGCTGGATTAGTTTGGAGCAAAGTTTTCAACTATAATTTGTTTTGTCATTTCCTTAGTTAAGGCCATTCTTCTTCAAGTATCTGTCCATCTTTCTCAGCACTACCAGTTACTTCTGCCTCTAAATACGCAAACTGATTCTTTGATTCTAGCTCATCCTGTACTGTACCCGACTAAATGAAAACTTGCACACCTGCCATTAAAACTGATATCCCACATTGCGGGCTCGAGTAGAAGTTTGATAGAAGGAGCAAGAGACTCCATGATTTTCAATGATCTGAAGCAAAGCTATCAACAATAAAAAAAATTCTTCATATTCTTTCCCAGACCGATTCATCGCTTGTAGCTTATCCTGTACGGCATACGACTAGATAAAACTACAGGGACGTGATGAGTATCTGTCTGTTCTATTGCTGCCCACACCCAACAGGATTTATGACATCGCTTTTTTTAATTCAGTAATAACCATCGGATTGCTGTCAAAACTGATGTCCCAAATTGGGAGATGGAAGACTTTTAGGAGACGATTGCTGAGAGAAGTGATACACTTCATGATGATGTTGATGCTCATTAGTGTGGATCAAAGCTGTTACAAATAAATTAGCACTACCAACCTTTACTTTCCTCTGAACTCTTATCATCTCATCGATTGTAGATAGGGCTATCAAGGTGTGGTACCTCTAAATACAGTACAATTTAGAGGTTGGTTCTAAAAAAGATCAAGAAGATGTACAGCAAAGAAAGTATGACCAATATTGTACATATTTATAGTTTTTGGTTTTCCACATCAATTCTTCAAAAATGCAGCAAAATGAAAATATATGTAAAATAGTTAACAGTTCGAATCTTTCTTGTAGTACTACCGACAGTTCTACCAGAAGGACGAAAAAATCACAATACACACATTCTATCTCTAAGAAGAAGCTAGTTTCTTGCGTATCAGGTTTAGTAGAGCCTTTAGATCTCTCTTTTTGTAAGAGACAAAATTGTAAAAGATGTGGTACTATCGCAGAGCGGTATATTCATGAACGTTTGCTGCCAAATCATTGAAAAACTGACAGTTGATGCGGCATTACAGTCTAAATCAAAGCTCATGGTTTGGTTGACTGATCTGTGGTATGCCATCTCGTCCAAGGCTTCTTCTTTCCATCTTCGTATGCATAGAAGCCTTATATCGCATATGGTCTCTTCCTTCCACAATTCTCTGAACACTAGTTTTGAAATTCTGGTCTCTGCCACCATTCTTTCTACTTCAGTCTTTATTGCTGTTGTTATTTTAGGTTTATTGTACAGATCTTTTAGCGCGGGGTTTGTTCTTCGGGTCCAAATTTCATCCTTTTAACTTTAACGGAACTTTTATTTTCCGTGTGGTAGAGGTTTTTATCTCTTTCTCTTCATTGTAAAATATATTTAACAATGGCCGATGCACCTGCCTCTTGGGCTTTAAGGGTTTTCAATTTTATCTTAGTCATCTGTATATTTGCTATAGATTAGAATAATACGAAGGCTATGATGTCAGATGTTGCAGAACATCTATTAAGGGGGGTCGAAAAGGCCATAATGAATCAAAAAACCTGATGGAAAAGTTCCCTTCTATCTTACTCCATATTATAAAAGAAAAGCAGACGCCAGCGGCACATGCCGGTATCAAACAGCAACTGATGACCTTGAGCACGTCTTATTCGTTTATCTCATAGTAGGAAGGCTCCAGATATAATTTTAGCATCGACAACGGTATGGCTGGAGGTAGTACGGAAGAGACTGGAGGTATTGGAAAAAATAAAAGAATGAAGACTAAGTGAACCAGCCAAAAGCAATTTTAACTTCTTTGTTGTCAATATGAACCGACCAACATCAAGCTGTCATTCACAATCTGCTGTACATGTCCTCGTATTTCACTATATTATGATTGTGACAAATTACCGAAGTAATGAATAGATTGTGCCTGGCAGTTCAAATTCCATTATACCGCCTCATTTTTGTATTCATGCTGCTGTAGCTTGTTTTAATTTTATATAACTTTTAATCAATGATAACTAAATATAATTACACCCCCAATAATGCAGGACATATCCCGAATATCATGCATAACATTTAATATGTAAAAGCACCGTCGCAATTTAAATCACTTCCAAAATCATAATTTATAACTCGAACAAATACCAGGTGATTTCGCGATTCAATATGACAATTATTAAAATCCCTCATAATATGTTATATTGTTTTTATTAATTAAAATCGTCACGTGAAATATGTGCAAATTTCGTATTCAACGACAGCCATCCAGACACGCCAGTTTAATGGAAATCTGAATTATTTATTATTTTAATTTACCCTCTATTCACTTCGAATAATTAAAACTATAAATACGTTCGCTGAAGTAACTCCCATCCGCACGTTTAGCGGGATGTCACATGGTGCCTGGTATTGGTTACCGTTGCTCTGAATTAATATTGCAGCAAGTTAAAAACGGAATATTAATTTATTTTCGGTTGGTATTACTACTGAAGTACCTGTAGGAGCCCGTAATTTATACTGCAGCGCAGTCGTTAATGTAAATCACCACCTCAAGGAGCTCGTACACAAAATCAATCTTCACAAGTAGCCCATCACGATCAAATGCACTAAACAAGCAACTTATGTACATCAAAGCAGATCGTTAATCGATAGTGAACAGGATCTTGTTCATTTAATTCATCCTATTTATTCTCCTGTAATATTTATTAGGCAACGTGGATAATCTGTATGGCTTTGGCGCTAAGCCAATTTCCAAAGCTCTCCTCCTAATTGGATACTTGGGTATTTCCAACTTGTTACTTTCCGAAATTTAATAAAAATGATTTTTAGAGAACACTTCCAGTCTCGTTTTGTCTAAATATTTGTTAAAACACTGCTTCTTTTTTGGGATTTTTCTCCATCAATTACCTTCTTCTCCTTCAGTCTTTATCGAGAACTAAAGAAGGTTTACTTTAAATTGTGGTCAAACATCATGGTCATCATTACTCTCGTAAACTCTTAAAGTAGCCTGTTCATAAACAGTACTTGGGAGAGCACACTAAGACCTCACACATGGCTAAATTGGCTTATACTAGATAGACGAAAAAGACAACATACACACATTCTATTATTAAAAAGAAATTAGCTTCTTGCAATTACCAAAATATAGTATCAGTTTTACCATAGCCTCTAGGTCTCGGTATATATAGATAGAGCTCCCCTCTGGCTTGGATTTTGCTAAACATAGAAGATTGTGGAACATATGGTACTCTCGCAGAAAGGCACCTTCATAAATTATTGAAAAAAATTTTTGTTTCAGTGAAGCTTGCATATAATGCAATTTACTATCAAAGAGCTTTAAAGAGGTCTGTAGCTGAAAAAATATATTTCTTTCATTCCTTCTTGTGTTCTGACTATTCCAGCATTATGTTTACAGTAATCCCTTTGTGGTTTCTTTTTAACATAAAGAGTCCTTAAAAAACTGTTCTTATGACAACCCATCCCAAACAGCAATTTCAGACAAAATTAGAATTTTTCACAAAACAAAAAAATCAGAGGATTTGAAATTGTGTACTCAAAAAGTTATGGTCCTGTATAAAAATTGCAGAAGACCAAGCAGATACTCTTGGTCTTCTGTATCCCAAGGCGTCTCTTTTCTAGTGCTGAGAATCTGCTACATGCGATCAGATTTTTCTTTTAATTTTACGTCTTCATCTTCTCATTAAGAGGATGTCTGGTTCCTTCCTGAATTTCTGGGCATAGTCATCAATTATGCTTATATGTTTCCTTTATTGAATTTCTTTGAAACAACGCTTCCTCTGCGTTGTCTCAATTTTGATAGATAGTCTTCTGTTGTCTAAACCATCACCTTGCTAACGTTGAAAATTTCATGTAAGTGTCCTTTTAATTCCGGCACCTCTTTTCTCTCTTTTAGTGGGTGCTTGATAACTGCTAAATAATTTTAAGAAGTTTCCATATTTGTTGGGTCGATACCTGGAATTTAGCTCCAGAGAGTTAAAAACGTCTTCAGATTGAAAAAGGTATTGGTCCAATTTCTTGCTTGTGTTGTGACTTTTTTAGTATCATATCTACAATAATTGATTTGTAGTTTCTTTATAAGACGCCTCATTACTATCACCTAAGAAACAAACATTTTGGATTTTTTGCTATACTAAATTATGCTTATACTTAGTTTATAAAATTCTCTTGAATGAAGTTTATAGTGTTTTCCAACCTCCATGTGGTGCTATATAAAAATCGTAGTACCTCTTTGGTATATAGATTTTTCTTTTCTAAAGCATCACTTTGCTAACGCTAACGGTAAGCTTCATTGTGTCACGTTACAGTTCCTTTAATTTCAATGTCCTTTCTTTTCTCCTTTGGTGGTTGTTTCGTTCCTTCTTGGATTTTGACCATAGTGATCAATAGCCTTTATATTTTTCTAAACCAATTTTCTCAAACTGTGGTTTATCTTAATCTGTTGCCATCATCATGACCATTTTGTATTAAACCTCTTCAAGCAGTCATCGCCTATTCAAAAATTGTACTACGTCTTTGACAGATAGTTTGCGTTTTGCTAAAGCCTCACCTTTCTAACTATGACGACCTTCTTCTTGACGTTATGCTAGTCAAATTGAGTCTAATTGGGTGTCTGATTCCTTCTTGGATTTCTGCTCATAGTAACTAATCATTGGATTTCTTTAAAATAGCGTGTATCCCGCTCTTCACTCACAATACTGATCAATTTTTATGTCACCTCAATGCAACTAAAATCAATTAAGTGGTGTTGGTTTAGATCAATTCCAGAATTTACTTTTGGAACCAAGCCAAGTTGCAGAAATTGTTTTTTTTATGAGTTGGCAGTGCCCAGATAGAATTGTCTCCTGTTACCTGCCGCAGATTATTCCTATTATGATCCACCTTCCTAAGGAAGAGTATCATCTTGAAAATCTTGGCCGATGGTGCTTCAATAATCACAACATTTTTTCCAGTTTGTGCAATATCAAGCAATTTTTGTTGGAGAATGTCACAAATACTATTGCTGACACACAATTGGTAGTAATACAAGCTTCTCTTCTCTTGTTTTCCCCAATACACCATTCATCATCAGCTTGCTAATTTCAACCTGTTCCTTGCATCAAGTCAACTAATATTCTTGTTTTCCCATTACACCATTCATCATCAGTTTGGTAATTTCAACTTGTTCTTTTCATCAAGTGAACTAATATTCTTGTTTTCCCCATTACACCATTCATGATCAGTTTGCTAATTTCAAGCTGTTCTTTTTATCATGTGAACTAATATTCTTGTTATCCCCATTACACCATTCATCATCAGTTTTCTGATTTCAATGTGTTCTTTTCATCAAGTGAACTAATATTCTTGTTTTGCCCATTACACCATTCAAAGGTGTTTGCTAATTTCAACCTGTTCTTTTCATCAAGTGAACTAATATTCTTGTTTTTCCCATTACACCATTCATCATCAGTTTGCTAATTTCAACCTGTTCTTTTCAGCATGTGAAGTAACTTTCTCGTTTTCCCCATTACACCATTCATCATCAGTTTGATAATTTCAAGCTGTTCTTTTTATAATGTGAACTAATATTCTTGTTTTCCCCATTATACCATTCATCATTAGTTTGCTAATGATTGATGATGAATTTATACACATCCTCTAGCACAAAATAGCTTAATCCAAATCGTTAATAATAAATCATTTTATTTAATATTATACTTTCATGGACAAGCCAGAATTTCAGTTCTTTTGAGGTTGATTTGAGGTTGGTTTCAGTTGAGAATTCTGGTTAGCTAACTTTACAATCGTAAAATGTTGGGTTTGGAGAAGTTTCCTTCAGGTAACACTATAATGGGTTAGGCACGAATAAATATCCATTAATCATTGATGTTTACATCTGTATTTCCACTTCTTTAATGTCTTAATTAAACTTACGTGTCTTTAATTATAATAGCACCTAAATTTGTAAAATTGTTCACAGAGCTTCTACTTTATGCCAAGCACGTTTGCACATAAACGTTGATTACACCCTTCTCGAGCTTACGTTAAAAATTTAAGTACTCTATAAGGAGTTAGTGCGCTATTGCAGTGCAGCAAACGCATGACACCGTTAAATTAAATTAGTACAAATATTTGCGTTTGAAGCTAACTAAATTCTACGTACGTACGTGTTTTCTCGGAACAATTAAATCATTTCTGCTGCAATGCAGTTTTTAGAAGATATTTTTATTGCTACAAAAAAAAATAAACTTAAACGCATTTATGATGTCATACATACATCGTAATCTCCCACAGATGTGCCCGTATCAGAAACATCTATCTAATTAGTTTTGATCCGTACGTGACGTACGACAAATTGGTAAATTAGTTTTCCGTCTAGTAGGTTAGCTATGACGAGATGCGAAATCCCCAGGATACAGCCGTTACGTTACGGGATAAGAACTACACCAGCTTTAATACCGCAGGCCCGGATTAAACTAGATAGAGTAGAGGTAACGAGATATGTATTACATACATTCATGCATGTATGTTGTGTTCTCTCGGTTGTCTAATACTGTTGAAAATGGCAGCGCTTAATTGAGGGTTTCGTGTAGAGTTAGCAAAAACCGCCACTTACACATGTTATCAACATTCGTGGTTGAATAGCGCTACGTATTACCTCTAACGATCTAATATTCTTAGTTGAAACCAATAATTGTTTCTAAAGGCGCCTTCACGGGAAGTTAATTGTTTAACTATTTCTTATTTAAAATAAAAAATAATATAAATTTATTATGGAAAATGCTCATTGGAAGCAATTAAAAACTGTCTACAAAGCAATTAAACCGGAATTAGAGAAGTTGTTGGTGATATTGAGTGATATTTCCGTACAATCTAAAAGAGTGGCTGCATAATTTCTTTTAAAGACACCTCTGAATAAATTTACAAGAAAAATATTCAGTGTTCCAACTCCTATGCAAATATCTCGGGTACAACCGAACGTAATCCATTTAATTTTTTCTTTTTGTACATAAACAACACTCAATATTAGCATCGACTTGCCTTAATTTCGGTTTAATTGCTTTGGGGCAACTTCGGTAGCTTATCGACCCAGAAGCTTTTACAGAAAACAGAATAATAAATGAATCTTTTGAATTTATCTCCTTCGTTAAACCGCTATAGCCAGAGCTTTTACATCTAGTAGCATCTTTATCTTCAGCAATTATATGAAATGTTGTTATATGAAATTTTGTGTTAAAGCCAACTGATCAATACAAAATAGTCAGTTAGTACTTCTAAACTATCTATGATTTTCTTCTTCATTCACACAAAACGTGTTCTTTCGTTTTCGTTCGTTCTTGGCATAGACGGCAGATTTGATCATCAAATTTGTATAGATGATGACCTGTCAAAAATCCTAGCAGTACTCCAATGTCCCATTTGCTGAAAGGTAGTACCATCTTTGCTAATTTAGGCGATCAGGTCCAATAAAATGAATTTTGCTGCTTCTTTGGGAAGCTTATCTGCCTTTTCGTTAGAATTTAATTCTGTCAAATATCGAAGCATTTCACACTAAATCCACAATAATCCAGAACTGTCAAACATGACGCATTGCTCAAATCCGTCATAATTTGCTTGAAAATTTGAAAAATTTGAAAAGAACAAATAATCAAACTTGTAGCCTAGTATTGGAATTGCTTTTTCCCTATAACAAAGCATAGGTTATATTTAGGCTAGCAATTCTCGAATAACTAAAATCTCTCCCTCTTATGGGAATTGGCACGATAGAAGCGGGCATTCCGTGAAAGCGATGTCCCCTACATCACCAAATACCACTAATGCGTGCAAATTTGTAAAGAGGATTCAATAACGTACGCTTATGGCGATATTGCTTGCTCAGCGATGTGCTGAAAACTATTTCCCAGCTTCAAAAGGTCCGAAGAGGTTTACGATTATGGAAGTCGACTACCTGATCCATCTAACGAATGTGCGTCCTATACGATCGGCAACTATCAACCGTTTTGTTTTGCGCTCGGATAAACAAAGTCGGGTCGTCATATACGCGAAGATAATGCGTGAATTCATCTATACACAGTAGAAATTGGTAAATGTCCGAATGGCAGTCAACTCTCGTGTCTAGTAATTGCAAAAAAGCAGTTACCCGTTTATTACTACGAATAGATCCGCAGTTATTATCTTTGGATTTTTTCCGAGCGTACATTTCGCGGTATTGTATTGGGTAGACGGATGAATGGCTCTATGCCGGAATTAGGATTGCCCGGAAAAACATGGTATCCCCGAACGTTAAACGGCAACTTTTGAAAATAAAAAAGACGAATCGTGCGTTTCCTGTTCGATGTGATTCGAAGCGGAATAACCGGATGATGGTTTGATAAACTGTTTGATTAGGTTTTTTTTTGTTTTGTTCTCGTGGATTAATCCTAGATGAATTTGTATTTTCCGGAATTTTTCGTTGTACGATATTATACACAGGTTGCTGTAAAGTAGCAATGCAATTTGTAGAGCGTAGTAGGTTTTAGATTGTGGTATTTACATGAAACATTCGAGAGCAGCTTTAGCTAACTCGTGAATTTAATAGCTGGTGTGGATCATTCTTTTATAAATATTAACTCAAAGCTTTTGAAAAACCTTCCTAAACGTGGGACAAAATTTTGTTAAAAGATTGACACCTTGACCCTCCACAAAAGGCTTAGAATTAAGTTGCTTTAAATATTGCAAAGTTAGCAATTTTTTGGTGTCATTGGTGCAACGTAGCATAAAATTGAACAAGGTTCAGGGAACTGCCAACAACGTATATTGCCAAAACTAAGAGTCAAAATGATTTGCTCCTAAAATATGCAGAGCCCTAGTTGAATCATTGGCCAATAAAATTCTGGCAGTTATAGAATATAAGGATGATGTTACACCATTTTACCAAAATTAGTTGTGCGTTTTATGTTGATTTTGAAGGAAACCTTTAAGAAGACATGAAAACACTTTGATTATTGACTGACGTTTATATGGGATATACATTTTGGGTGGTGTGGTAAATTATTTCGTTTGATATGGACCTATGTCGACATGCTGAAATTGGCTGCTGGGTTGCTGGATCTGACTTGGCATTCATTTAATATGTGGTAGTCTGGCGAGATTTCTACGCCCCATTTAGACTTCATATCTCGACATCTGCTATGATCCCGATTGTTACCTTTTACTCATTCCCTGTAAGCGGCCATCGTTCTACGGAGTTGAAGAGGCGCTATATTGGCAAGGATTGGAAGCCATACTGTAGGTGTGGATCTCAACGTGCCTATTACGACTGTCATTGCCTCGTTGACTTGGACATCTATGCATATCGTTGGTATGGAAACGTTCATACCATATTGGAGCACAATATTCAGCAATGGAGTACGTTCAAGCCGAGGCAGCTGTTCTGAGCATGTGATCTTTAGCCTCTCAGGAGGTTCCAACAACTTTGCCAAGAATGTTAGTCTTTGATTTAATTTTCTGGGATGTCTTTGTCAAGTGGCTCCAAGTATGTACTGTAGTGTAGTGCAGTGGTTGTGTCTTACGATTTCTCCGCCGAAACTGACATCGAGTTCTCTGTGGGCCAGCTTATTAGTAAGGGGGAAAGTACTTACTTCCGATTTTTGAGGGTTAGGTTACAGGCACCACAGCATGTAGTATTTCTGCATAATCTCAAGACCCTTAGTGCGTTGGCTGCTTTCCTCACTCACTGTCAGTGATTGATGCTGGGTTAGCAAGGCCATAAACAGCTGTATTCCCAGATAAATTAAAAACCACTATCATAAAACCCTTATTTAAAAAGGGCGACCCCCCTCTCTAATTATAGGCCTATCGTTTTATTGTCTGTCATTGCAAAATATTCGAAAATATTATACAGACACGAATAGTCAGTTTCCTGGATAAAAATTAACTGTTAAATGATACACAAAGCGCTTACCAGAAAGAAAAATCTACCACCACCACTATATATCAGATACTAACAGACATCTCTGAGGGTATAAATGAAGGAGAGGAGGTATTAGGTGTATTCGTCGACCTATCAAAAGCCCTCGATAGGGTGGACCACACGGCAAAAAATGCTTGCAAAAAATGGAGATAATGGGTTTTCGAGGGAAAGCAAGAACTCTGATAACATCATACCTAAGAGGGCGAACACAATGCACGGTAGTACAGGAAAAGGGAAAGGCGATATCCTCATCGTGGGTTACCACGACTAAAGGCATACCACAAGGGTCAACATTGGGTCCAATTCTGTTTCTAATTTACATGAACGACCTACCTGCATCAGGTCATCAAGGGCCGGTTCTCTAGCCAACGTTACGATACACGCATTAACAACAATGGACACCTAGTTCCTACAGAACCACCTAAAACAAAAACTTAACAAAATCTTATTCACAAATAGAGGAACAAATACAATCAACGTGCCTTATAAAAACCACACACTAACATTGTCGGAGGAGGTTGGTTTTCTGGCACTATTTTTTTTTTTTTTGTATTGTCCCATGGGCGGGTGATCCCGTACGGCCACTCGGCCAAAAAGACCTATTGTGCCCCCATATCGTTTAAGTCCTCCATCCCAGTTGCACCTGTGAGAAAAAGTGTGCGAACTGGTCCAGAGTCAGTTTCTCTAGTTTGGGTTCGTCCAATCTCGCGACCCCAAAGTAGCTCCGCCTTTCGATATCCCATGCAGGGCAGTCGGAAAGGAGATGCAGGGGAGTTTCCTCCACGTCCCCGCAGCTTCTGCACTGGGGGGAATTTGCTAAGCCCATGCGAAACAGGTGCTTGTTCAGTGTGCAGTGCCCAGTCAGGATGCCTGTTAGCATCCTTAACCTGGGCCTGCTCATAGAGACGGCTTTGCGGAGCCTGTCCTGGTAAGGGTGAACACCCAGGATTTTGCAGTGTCTCATTCCAGAGAGTCCCCTCCAGTGGGACCGGTGTCTGGCGGCGAGCTAAGTTCTGACGAAAGCCTTGACACAACCATAGGAACTCCCACACGTCGGTTCCGGGCCTATGTGTGGTCGTTCACTGGCCGCTCTGGCTAACTCGTCGGCAATTTCGTTCCCCCTAATCTCGGAGTGGCCTGGCACCCATCTCAGCGTAACGCTGTGACGTTCGGCCAGTTGCTTCAGCTTCCTGTGGCAGTTCAGGACTACTTCGGAATCAAACTTGACAGCTTGTAGGGCCTTGAGGGCACCCTGGCTGTCCGATAGGATTTCCACCAATTCATGCCCATGCGAGGAGGTTAAGATTCCCTCCGCACACGTCTGAATGGCTATAATTTCGGCCTGGAAAACGGAAGGAGAGGACCCCAGGCTGATAGATTCACCATGCGGCTCCCCATCCCTCCAGATTCCAATGCCCGTGCCATTTGGCGTTTTGGAGGCATCTACAAACCAACGTTGAAGCTCTTGCTTGCGTTTGCAGATGTCGGTTATAGCAGTCTCCCTAGTGGGGATGACTACTTTGTAGTTTCTAGTGAAACTAAAAATGGGCGGGATCCTGTCCGGCCTAACGGACAGTGGCGCCGTGTTTTCGATGTAGGTGAAGATGCCCGTATGGTCACCGGTTCTACCAGTGAGGCCCTTGCATCCACTACATTTTAACCTGTAGGCCCCCAGGGCAGCCTCTGACCACAACGCCAGGTGCAACGGAGGGAGGCCAAGTATGGCCTCCATGGCCGCCGTCGGCGTCGAAGACATGGCCCCCGTGATGCCCAGGCAAGCAATCCTCTGAACTTTATTCAGGGTACTTACCGCATACCCTAGGCTGGCTTTGTGCCACCAGACCAGTGAAGCGTAAGTTATCGAGGGTGTTATGATCTTCGTGTACAGCCAATACACCATTTCAGGTTTCAGCCCCCACGTTTTACCAAACATAGCTCTGCAGGCCCAGAAGAATGCTTTGTTTGTCACATGTACCAGATGCGACTTGTACGTCAGCTTGGCGTCCAGAATCACACCCAGATATTTCGCCTCGCTGGCACTATTGGTGGACAGTCGATTAAATTAGAAGCCTCACATTCAAGACCTGATTAAGAAAATGAACAGCTTTAGTTACGCGCTCAAAATTGTGTCATCATCAATGGGCCGGGGGCGGCGTTATCAGCTTACCATGCCTATGTTCAATGCCGCTTGCCTTACGGACTGATCTTTTGGGGAAGTAATGCCGACATTCAATCCGTGTTTTGTTCACAGAAGAGACGTGTCCGTAGTGTATTTGGTTTAAAACCGCGAGACTTTTGCAGACCTATTTTCGCTGAACAACGTATTCCCACTGTTTTCGGACTTTACCTTTTGGAATGTGCAACATTTGTTAAGTGCCACTATAAACAGTATTTTGAGAAGTATGATCTCACACACGCGTACACAACCAGAGGAACTTTGAAGGCAGGCGCGCTTGAATCCTCCTCAAACAAAACGTGCGAAAGTGCAGAGAAGTGTTAAGTATCAACTCATTAAAATATATCATCACCATCCGGATGAACTTAAAGGATTACCTATCAACAATTTTAAAAGTGCTCTTAAAAAAGTTGCTCGTGGACAACCCCGTTTATAATCTAGAAGATTTCTTTGGCAATCACATTAAACTTTAGATTATATCCATTGTAACTGTCGCAAATTGTAATTGTATGTTTGTGTGTAGATATGCATATATGTATGTGTGATTTGTTATTTTACTGCGACAGTATTGTGTGCATATTTTATATAGAGATATATTAATGTTTTTATTTTTGACGATGTCAATACAAAATGTATGTGAACAGAGAATATATATTATTATTATATTATTATTATTATTATATTATTATTATTATTATATCATCAGCATAGATAAATTTCCTTGATATTGGGAACATAATTGGTATACCTACACATTAAAAAGAACTCGTGCCAAGACTGAGCCCTGATGTACAACTTGCTGATCGTAACAGCCGCGACCACCTATAAAGCCGGCCTGTTCCAGTATAGTTAAATCTCCTACCCGGCAAGATCTGTTAGATAAAAATCTCTGAAGAAGTTTGTAGCACACGCTCAGTAATGCGATGGGTCTGTAGCTGGAGGGGTTTTCTGCTGTTTTTTTTAGGAACCCCTAGAACACTCTATCAGAGAGGTGCCTTCCCCAATTTCATTTTCTCCATAGCTGTAGTTAGTTCTGCCATGGAGGGTGAAATCTTCGAGACTTGCTCAAGACGGTCAGCAATTTTATTGGGATCTATATGGTCGGTCCTCTCGGGCGGGGGTATGGCAAAATTCTACAGTATTTGCACCTTGCCACATATGAATTTGTGGTATTGGACCTTCACCAACTCCACTCAGTGTTTGATGCTCGTTTTGTTTCTGGAGCTATCAATTCGAAAAGCATTCAGAAAAAGTTTAAAGAGATCTGTGATGGGTGCAACTGTTACACCTCCCAAACTGTATTGATGGATTTCAGAAGTACCAACTGTTTTAAAGAATTTTCATCAGATGGAGTATAACCTCCACTTTCAGGACATACATATGTACATTCTTATGTGAGATATCCCAGATATAATAAATTCCTAATACTACCTATACCAAACTTTTCTATTTCCGAATGTTTAGCCTGCAATAAATTGAAACTCCACGAATTTGTCATTTTAAAATCTGTCGCTCAAATATATCACGATACGAACGCCAGATCTGCATATGTTCGGCATAAATTTGATTTACTTGCTGTTCCTCCGATAGAGGGCAGTAATTTCTTTACGGGCACAGAGGAAAAGTTCAACGCCGTCTGTTGGAAACAGAAATATGGATATTTACTTACTTTCTAGAGCGACATACATAGAATAAAGTTTCGTAGAACTTTGTTTGACTCACTTTCTCTTTTAAAATAATGTAATTTTGCTTTAACCAAAGTTTCTTCTTTCCGTTCTTTTCTTTTCTTCGGCAAATATTAAATAGAGATCTCGCTGGTGGAAATTTACATTTTTCCGAGGTAAACACGCTGAAGTTGGAAATACATATGTACGTGTAGTTTTTGTTCGTAAACGAAATCTAAAGTTTAAATTAATTTAATACAAAATAGCTACCACCCTATGTATGTATGTACATACATAGCTCACTGTCACCAATCACTGTGACAACACTGTTAGTTATCACCCATCTCCTCCTCCTCCACCACCACCACAGGTTATCAATCGACGTTAGCACGCGTCCATCGTTTGCCACCAAACTCGCCGAACTTGTCAATTTCAGATGAAAAATGGTTGAAGCGGAATTTTCGTGAATTTAATATAAATTTTCGTCGAGGACAGCATGTCGATTATATATCTTCCTCGGTTGTAGCTTTAACGTGTAAAGCAGAGGGAAAATTGTCATGTATTTAATAAAAGTTGACGTCCTATATAACTTAAATGAATCGTTCCGAGTTATATACAACTTGTATAGGTGCGCTTTATGTATTTATGTGTTTAGAGTATGCCTCGATGTAGTTATAAGCCTTGGTTTTTTTAACGCAGCAAAATTTGTTGACAAACTAGACGACTTTTTACTTTAGACATAACGAAGTTAATCTATGACTTATAAATTATTAATGTGGTCATTAAATTTTAGGTTATCGTTCATTAGAAAACACAAGCTTTTTTACGGTATGTTTAGACAAAACCTTAGTACTCTTTTACAGTTTTTATGTGCGCAATTGCCTAATTGGAATAATATAATCCAGAAAGTTTGAAAGCAGAACTAAAAAGAGGTTAAGGCCAGAACAAATAGCTGTAGTGATTTGGTGACATACCTTCAAGTGGCCTTTGTTCGCTAAAGTTTAGAAATTTTTAGTCGCAAATTGCATGAAAAATGGATGATTTGTCCAAAGATTAATTTTTTTTGGGAGATAACAGAAAAATTGCTGATACTAAGATACAATTAAGGCATCCTGCTAAACAATGTCATACTATTATAAACGCAGATAATGCAAATCTAATGATACATCATCTAAATTTACAACAGATACCAATTTTATCAAAATTTCCTACTTCAATGATGATCTAACTGTCCAACATTTTCTACACAGTTCCACAGTTTCTACACAGTTTTTTTTAATTCATTACGTTGTTTGAAACAATTGAAAAAGAACCAATTGCCTTCTATCCCGATTATTCCCCGTCATCCACCACTATTGCGTGCATTTATTGCTGATAGCAGCAACCATCACTCGTAGGAATTGTATAATAGTCCTAGCTGCCTTCCCTTTGAGTAGTAGCCCCACAATGAATAAGATGAATGACGGTTAGTTTTGAATACAGTTCATCTAATGGAGGACTAGTATTGAAAATAAATTAGATGGTTGAAGGCTGATTTCAAAAGCAGTTTAGTCGGTTGAGGACTTGTTTGGAAGTTGGTTAAAGTCTGGTTTTGAAAGCGGCTTAAATGTAGAGGAAAAAAACTCCCTTCTACATTGGTGGTGGTGTTGGTTTTGAAACTAGTGTAACTGGTCGAGAGCTGACTTCGAAAGCAACTTATGGAGGTTGGTTTTAAAACTAGTTTATTTCGTGGAGGAAAAAAGCTTTGGTGACCGGTTGAGGACTTGTGCTGAGTGATTTACTTATTGGAGGGTTGGTTTCGAAATCAGCTTAAATCTTTGGGGACTGCTTTTCAAGCCAGTGTATTTGCTAGAAGACTAGATTTGAAAATGGTTTAGTGGCTTAAGGGGTTGGTTTCGAAATCACTTTAGCCGTTTGAGGACTTGTTGTGAAAGTCGTTTATTTGGCCGAGAAATGGTTTTGAAATCCTGAAGGCTGATTTCCAAAGCAACTTATCTGGTTTAGGTCTGATTTGAAAAGCAATTTACATGGTTAAAGATTGATTTGATAACTTTAAAAGTAGCTCTTCTAGTTTCAATAGCAGATCCAAAGAGGTCCTCAAATAGGCAAGCTGTTTTGAAAACTAGACTTCAATCTTGATGAAGCAGACCTCAGATAAATACACTGCTCTGTTGACGTTACTGAACGTTGAAGAAGGACCAATTGCCTTGTATTGAGAGCATTTCCCTCGTCCACCATTATTTTTGCATTTATTGCTGATGTTAGCTACCATCATTGGTAGGGATTGCATAATAGTCCTAACTGCCTTCTCTTTGAGTAGTAGCCAAAAGGAAATGGGAATGAAAATTGAGTTTTGGTGGTCGAAGCAACTATAAGGCACTTCCGCCTACCGACAGCAAGTAATTGTTTTGAGGAGGAGGTAACGCCATCCATTTTTGAAATGATATGCATTAATATTAAATCACTATAAAAGAATTTAAAATTTTGAATTATATCTTGGTCTAACGGTTGGCACACAGACGTGGTGTTAGGAGGAAGAAAAGGAATTTTGATATTTTTCAAGTTTAGCTCTTGTGGATATGACCCAGCATTCCCATTCGTTTATGCAAATCCAGAAGCTAATTTGTCATTATGATACGTGTCATCTAAGCTTTTTGTTGCAAGTCCACGTAACGGACAAATTATTAAGTGGAACACTTTTCAGGGCTTTTCCGATTACCAAACGCTTTTCTTTTTCCCCCACCATGCTGGTACAAAACAATATGATCAACCTTTCATTCGGCATTTTAGCCCCTGCACATTTTTCAGATTTTAATGGCAAAGTTTGGTCTTGTAAAGCTTTAAAGTACAAACCATTTTCATCAGCGTTATAAGTATCCTCTGGTTTGTATCCCAAAATCATCTTTGGTAGGTAACCTTTCTAAAAACTGATTCACACTTATTAGACTAACATCCGCTGATTCTCCGGTAATACTAATAATAAATAATAATTGGCTTTAAATCTTCAAAAGAACCAGGATTATGACTTTTCACAATGTTTAATTTCTAGGAAAGGTAGCACTGGTAATTCAAATATTACCTAATAATATCTCTCAAATATTGCACAATATTTGGGCAAGTAAGTTTTGTCTAAATGAATGAATACTTGACCTGCTTATGTTTATTGCATTACTTCTTTCAGTCTTCTGCACATCCGTCTCATCAACCAATTCAAAACTAGAACATGGATCAATCACACTATTGCTATGTAAAAATTAGCAAAGTATCTCGGCGGGAAGATGATATCAATAAAATAATTCTAATATTAAACAACACAAATCATAGGTTTAACTGGTTGGCTAACATGAATATATTAATAAAACCAAGTACGTTACTGTGTATGTTGCTAGTAATTTCAACAAACACGGTATCGGAAATTTATACGGTGAGTTAAAGAGTGAATTTACATTGGCTCGGAAATTTTCTAAATACCAGTTGTAGACGGAATTCTGGAAGTGTTTCTAGAGCATCAAACTTAATTGACGTTCAATAGAAACTCCAGAGTTATTCCCAGGAGCATCAAATCTAATCGATGTTCCGCCAGGAATTCTGGAAGTGTTTCTAGAGCATCAAACTTAATCGTCGTTCGATAGAAACTGCGGAGTTATTCCCAGGAGCATCAAATCTAATCGATGTTCCACCAGGAATTTTGAAAGTGTCTCTAGAGCATCAAACTTAATTGACGTTCAATAGAAACTCCAGAGTTGTTCCCAGGAGCATCAAATCTAATCGACGTTCCACCAGGAATTCTGGAAGTGTTTCTAGAGCCTCAAATCTAATCGACGTTCAATATAAACTGCGGAGTTATTCCCAGGAGCATCAAATCTAATCGATGTTCCACCAGGAATTCTGGATGTGTTCCTAGAGCCTCAAACCTAATCGATGTTCAATAGAAACTACGGAGTTATAAGTAGAATTTTGCAGTTTATAGTACTTTTAATTATTTGATTTAAAGTGCGTTGATATCTGATCACAAAGCTTGTGCATTTTGCGAATAGTCCTCGTTAACCAGTAGGCAGGTGGTGGTTTAGTAAATCTGAAACATATAAGAGGTCAATACGGGCTACCATTTTCCTAATAACGACAACGAGAAATAAATACGCTTATTGGGAGCATAGATACTTATGCTCAGATGATGATCGGTAAAAATTTCACAAGAAACATAATAATCGACTTCAACCAACTCAGCAGTTCTCAGTCTTTTACGCCAACCTCGTACAATCACAAAAACCACTTCGGTTTTTCCTCTAAGGTCATGAACCGTGGAAGTACGTATCTATTCTATCTTTTCTAATGTAATGCACTTGTGGCTCCAAATTTTTATGCGACCAGATTATTTTTCCGAAGGTCACATCAGAATCTTCTGATTCGGAAGGACAAAACATTCTCAGTTTTTGTGTATTCTATCTACCACCGGGAGTGAGTTGCTAGAGCAAGCCACTAGAGTGAGCCACTTTCGAATCTGTAGCAGGTAATTTTGAAGTGAGGTTCCTCCTCCTCTTCCTCAAACGTTTTCTGACTACCCATCCAGTGATAATCACTGCTGGAATCCGTCTCAGTTCCTGTCCCACAAGTGACGTTCTCTTAGTGAGGTTAAAACAATGAAGGTCTGCCGGTAACGATTGACCCTCTCGTCTAACAGCTCACTGGGTTAAAAATGCAAGTACGTAGAAGTAATAAATTACAATTTTCTGGCCAATTTCAAAATCTAGCTGATTAAAAAATGACACGGAATACATTTCTAAAAAGCGACAACCATTCAATTTCGAAAGAAAGAATAGGACCCTTGATAAAGAAAGAAAAGAATATCGCAGAATGTAATGAACCAGTTGAAAATAAATGGAAAACTGCGTAAAAATTTGAATTATTACATGCAGGTTTAAATAGAAAGAGCGACAAAGATAGCACGTCCGAGAAATCTGCTCGAAACTGTTCCCATTGTGTTCGTTTCAAACTTAGACCATTACTCCACAATGTGACGTTATCCCGTCAGGTTCGGTTTTCATTATCAAATCTGTCACGTCGTCTACGCGGCGAAGGAGTAAAGGGAGGCGCTGCTAACTGAACGTGTCGATTTTGAAAAAGGCCGTGCTCGCGAACAAGAAAAAGACACGAAAAACGGGGGAAAAAGAATCTCAAGAACGAGCGAAAAAACGAGATGAAGTGGCGAGGTTGGGGATGAAGTAGGGGAAGAGAATCAATTAATTTAACGCGACCCCTTCGCGATTTGTGACGAAGTAATAAAATGCTGCGACGACAGCGCCGATAAGAGAATAGAAAAGATTGGAGAATGCTGAAAGGTTCAACTGAATGAAAGGGGTGCTTTTACTTCGTACGCTGTGCGGTAGTGTGCAATAATTTCAATGGAAGGAAAACTTTTTCCAGAGACGGTTAAGTAGGGTGACAAGAAAAGGAGTACTAAGTCGCGGAAAAAAGGGCGAGCAGAGGGTGCAGGTCATTACGGAATCGTCGAGATCAAAAGATTTTTTTTTGCTGATAATAGATTGTTATTATGACGAAAAATTTGGGTTATTATGTTCGGATATCTTTGTTGGAGATGTATTCATGGTATTTTAAAACGAATTTCGCTTCTATGGATGCCTTAAGGACGAAATGAAATGAAACGAGCATTTTAATGATTCTAAATCATTGGTCGTTTTATACTGGATTATTAATATTCGATTTCCTTGCCAAACTTTTCGCAAGTTGAGAAATCTCCTCGTTTAAAAGTTTGCAATGATGACAAGTTTAAAATGTTTAATCTTGAGATTCTGTAGAAGTTAATTAGCTCTACATTCAATTCAATCTTCTGCCTTATGCTGCATATTATTGATCTAAATTGGGCTAAAGTAGCTACACTACAGTATCATTCATCATAAGTATAACTCACCTGTCATCAGAATTACCGCTTATGTATGTATATGAACCACATCCTCCCATTCCCTGTTCCCTAACCCATCAAATTGGAGGCAATAAAAATTTGTCCTCCATAATTACCACCCCCTGGCATCATTGATTTTCAAACGACACGTTCGTCCGTCGGAAAATCTGCAACGCGTATCATTATGACCCGCTATTGAATTTGCCCTTCCAAAAAAAAAAGAAAAAAACGGTAATTAATACTATAGCGTAGTCCTCCCCGCTTTAGCCTTTCCGGTCGTTCAAAAGTCCGAAAAATTAGCCCTTAAATATTCTGATTAAACGTCCACTTCGATCCGGCGACGGGTTGTAGCTACTTAATGAGTACTCGAAGCGGACGCGTGGTATTTGACAAGGGTCAATAGATAAATTTATCGCCATGCTCCTTTTATATCGGCTTCGAGTGCCAGACTGTCAGGCTAGAATTACAATCGAAAGAAATATTTATGTAGGAGGAAGTTATATAAAATATGTCGAAATATGTAAGGGAGGTTTATGGGCAGCGCCTACCCTTCTTTAGTATATGATAGCTCTATTCTTCCTTTTTTTCTGCGAAATTCTTTGTTAGGTAAGGTTCTTGAAGTCAAAAAGAGTACTGTATATGTACTGTAAATACCTCGCGCTGGCCCGGACTTGCTCAGACCTCGGTCGAGGATAGAGTCTTTGCTGGCTTCGCGAATACGCCAAATTTTGACAGTACATATGCATGTAGATTCAGTAGGAGATGGGAAAATATAGTTCAGTATTTTAAGTAATAGGCTGTCGGATACTATTTTTGACAATTCTGGTATGAAATTGGCAGCCCTTAATCGTACAACCCATGAATTGAAGTTCTTATTAGACAACTACAGAAAGGACAATTTGTAGTGACCTGACTGCAAAAAAAAATCATCTGGTTATAACTTGATTACAAACACTATATTAAAGGAACTATCATGAAAGAACCTAAGCTATTTGGTGCAGATTTTCAATACCATATTGGCCATACAAATCATTTTTCCAATCAGTGGAATGTGGGCCAAGTTGTTCTTGTCCTGCCACCTAGACAACTCACCGACAAGGTCTAGTCTCACTAACCAGTCAGCCTGCTACACATTCAGAAATTGGAACAGCAGCGTACTACTATACCTCAACATCAATTTGGCTTTACACCACAACATGCTTGCATTGCTAAAGTTTCAAATCTGGAGTCCCGCAAGGTAGTGTCTTAGCTCCTATACTGTTGTACATACGCAGCGGATCTCTTGATGCGACTACTCCTACGTATGCAGACGAAAGGGGCGTCCTAGCCTCGTACACTGATATTGTCATTGTTTCAAAAAATCCACAAGCAAGATTAAGGAAGATCCAAGACTGGCTTATAAAATGGCGAATAAAAATAAATCAGATGAAGATGCTACTTTTGCCACATATAGAGAACGTTAAATATTTAGGAATATATCTCGATAGGAAGCTGAATTAGAAGAAGCATATATTATTGAAAAGGAAGCAGCTATATTTCAAAGTTAGCGAATTATATTGGCTAATTGGTTCAGAATCCAACCTATTCCTGGAGAAGAAGTGCTTATATGCATACAAAGATTCTTTAAAACCTGTTTCGATCTATGGTATTTAACTATGGGAGTCTGCTTCAGTATCAAGCATCGAGAGTTTAGAACGATTCTAATCAAAAGTACTTCACATGAGTCCTAACCCTCTTTGATACGTTCTAAGAAATAATTTTCCTTCTGAGATATACGTGGAAAGTATTGAGCATTGTTGTTTCTTTTGACTCTTCTGCATTCGTAAAAATCCTAGCTGTTGTGGGTAGAATTTTTGTATCGTATTAAGGACGCGATGGAACTAAAGGAAATTGATGGCTTGTATCACTTGAAGATCTTCTTCTAGATGTATCACCCGCAGATACAAACATAAACTTGGAATTGGTCAAATCCAAGCATGCAAATTCTCGAGGTTAAGGCACTCCTAGAGCTTTAGCAGTTTTATATTAGGTGTTCATTGTTGAATAATCTAAAGCTTCCTAACAGAGACACTCACGGCTGGTGAAGTAGACTTTCACCACTTCTTCATTATAGATGAAATATGTGGTGGTAATGGTGATGGATACATCCTGGATTGTTCCTAAAAATTTATCACTCCCTTGACATAAATTTGAGAAGGAAGTTAAAAAGAGTGGAATTGCCTTCCTTTCGGCATCAACTATTGCCATCATGATTGCCTTTTCAGCAAACATTACGTGTTTGATTAGCTTTAATCACTTTGCAAGAGAAACTGGACCAAAACCGTTGCAGGCGTCTTTTATGTACGCAAATCAATACTTGTTGTGGCAATGGAGGAGTGTCAAGAACTGTGCACAGCCAGTCCATGGTATGGCTAAAGTGGCATAAAAGTTTTGGCAATAAGTCTCCTCGTGAGCAAATGCAGTTTTTTGACAACAACAGTGTCTATCAAGGAAATTCGTAATTGTTATAATTCTCTTTAATATAAAATCTACTATTCAAGAAAGACCACAAAACTATTGCCTTACCCCAAGGAATATTTTTTGGTCAGCCTTGCTATTTGCTGTAAAATGAAATAACCTTCCCTACTACATATATTAGATGTTGGATTGTGGTTCTGTTTCTTCTCCGAAGTGGTCTAATACGGCATCCTTCTTGGGTAATGATCCTTATATGAAATTTATCGTGCCAAAAGTTTAACATGTGTTGATCAACATCTTTCTGCCAGTCTAAACAACATAATGGATTTGTGCAATGATTCTTTACATAGGTCATGGCAGATTTTGGAACCCCAGAACATCTCTTTGCTTTTGAATTTCGTTCTGCCTTGCTGATATTTGTAGACTTATCCTCTTATATATTTTCCTGGCATTTCTTGATTCCAAAATTTCACGAATATGGTTACCATTGCCCTTTATTAATATTCCACTAGAAGCATTTCCTATACTAGCAATTTTGCATATAAGAATGATCATTTTTGCTCGTTACAAAATTGAGAATAATGGTTTTTAACAGTTCGTGTACACAACAAGGAGCGAAAAAAAATGTTCCTAACAAAGCGCTTATTAAAAATTGGAAAAAACCAATTAAATTTCAATTTATCTACCGCCGTCCTTCCAGAGATGTCCCCCATCTCGTACCGCCCAGCGACCCCTTAACTGCTACCAGTGATTAATTTTAATAATTACCCTATTATGCCGGTGTAAGCGTAGCGTCGTCCAAAACTGATGTTATCTTTAAATTATTTGTTTCGCCATACCTATTCATTATCCACGAGCGCGGGCAGGCTGAATCGCGCAAAAATAAAAGCCGGAAAAAAAAAGAACCGGTCGCCAAAAAAAAAAAACAGCGGAAAAATAATAAATTCTTCGGGGACCATTGAATTCAGTGTACCCCTCCGACAAACATAACGTGTACGCGATCGGTCTTTTGTTGGCCAGCGAGCGCTGTTGTGTTTTATTCCTAGCGCGCAAAACTGGAACGCGACGAGCATTTACAAAACATGGGGGCCATGCACGACACCGCGTAGTGTACAGCAGCATAATGGGAGCGTTTTCTTGGTAATTGTTGTTCGGTATTTTGCTAATGTCGTCTCCCCTTCCCTTTCTCTCGTTTTATTATTTTTTTTTTTTGGAAAATAATCGCACAGAACAAGCACAACGCCGTGCATAACAGGACCGAACAGTTCCACCGTCGTAGCGAACTGACATGTTCATCCATCATAGTGGGTGATGACATCAAAATTATTGTTAAGGAAGAATTAAATATTGTTCCTGTATTTTTCTGCAAGGATTTGAGCTTTGTGCTTTGGAAAAAAGTATAGAAACTCTGTGGTATATGGGATATACAGTTTTTCTGAAATATTTTGGCTTTAAAGCTAAGACGATCAATGACAAGTTTCTGGAAGATATGTGGAAATTTGATGACCAAAGCACAAGGAACATAACCTGTGCATAATAAATTTGTGGTCACCTATAAACTCCACCATTTTCTACTCAATAGTGTGGTGAAAGCAATGCAATCCTCAATTGCATATGACAAAAAATTTCAAGCATCAGGAAAGAGGTCGCCTGTGATCTTCCCAATTTTTTAATAAAGAAAGCCATGGTATAGCAGATGCCAAGGAATATTTTGATCAACTCATAGATGACTAGCGAAAATTTAGATCTGATTCCCCAATGGAGAGAAAGTTGGTTTAAAATTTAATGACGGAGTCGATATTTGGAGTAACAAGAAAAATGCAGTTCTAAAACAATTTAATAAGATGAGTGGAAGTTTTAGATAAGACACTAACCTCCAATCTAGCATGTGAAGTGTGTGAACCAGCTTTAAACCACAATTAATCGTACATATAAATTGCAGGAGATAAGTGAGTTGCCTGAGAAGATACACTAGCCTCCCAAAATGGGAGGGTCTAAAGCTGGCTTTAAAGGTGTTTAGGAAATATCAAGAAAATCATATTTAGCCGGTTTTGAAAGTAAAACATTGAATGTTTTAGGCTGTGGTATGGTTTGCAGTAATGTTTTTCAAGCTAGAAGTCAGATTCTACATTATTTACAAAAATGTTTTTTTGCGCCCAATCCTTCACGCTAATCTCTTTCTTCCTCTCAGAAGAAAGTTTGTCTGTAGAGGCACAAACTGTTCCAGTGTGTACTTACAAATTTCTAAATGCTTCTTTTAAGATTCCAAACAGTTACAAATCAGAAGGCAAACGTAGGTTATCTCAATTGTGCTTTATGACGTTTGTCTATTGAGCCCTGCAGTACTGTGGCATGAAGAAAAATCACAGTTTTAACAGATTTAGTCTTCTTTCTTTCTCAGCTTTGAAGCATCTACAGATTGGTTCACAGACAAATATACTTGTCAATAAAAGAAAACATAAAAACAGCTGTCATGAATTTTCTAGCAAATAATCTAGTTTTGGTTTTATTGGAGCCCTTTGACTAGACTTTCTCCACTTCATGTTAGTCGAGTTTGACTCTGGAGTGTAACAATGCACCCAAGTTTCCTTCTAGTTTATGCAATTTGTGTTCAGATGACAACCTGAAGCATTTCTAGCTGACAATCTAGCCTGGGCACTTATTGGAGCCCTTTGGGCTAAACTTTCCCCACTTCAAGTTAGTCGAGTTTGACTCTGGAGTGTAACAATGCACCCAAGCTTCCTTCTAGTTTATGGAATTTGTGTTCAGATGACAACCTAAAGCCTTTCTAGCTGACAATCTAGTCTGGGTACTTATTGCAACCCTTTCATCAGACTTTCTCCAATTCATGATAGTCGGTTTTGAATCTGCAGTGTAATGATTCACCCAAGTTACCTCTAGTCTATGCAATTTATGTTTACATGACAATCTGAAGCTTTTCTAGCTGACAACCTAGTCTGGGCACTTATTGGAGCCCTTTCACCAGACTTTTTCCACTTCATGTTAGTCGGTTTTGAATCTGGATTGTAACGATGCACCCAAGATTCCTTCTAGTCTACGCAATTTGTGTTCAGATGACAACCTGAAGCTTTTCTAGCTGACAACCTAGTCTGGGCACTTGGACCAGACTTTCTCCACTTCATGTTAGTCACGTTCATGTTGGCTTTCATCTTCAATGTGGCCTTGTCCTTAGATGGCAATTGCAGCTTTGGTTTTCAACTCTTTCATTCCGTTCAAAAAAAAATTATCATGCCCTGCAAAAGCACGGCTTAGTCGCCCAAATAAACTTGTAATCTCAGAATAATTTCCGTTAAACCACCCCTTCACACCCTCTTTGCCCAAAAACTTGGTAATTAACCTGTGCTCTAGGAAAATATGTCCTTGCTGCTCAAGATTTTGCTGGTATTATGTTTGTATCTCCTCCATAGATTTCCAATCCATAAGCTGAAAATCAACCCATCCCATGACGTGGACTAGTGCAGAATAAAAACAAAATCAGGCTTGATTAAATTTGATATAATTAAGCCAGCAAAATATAGATTTCATAGATAAATTCCGCCAACACAAACATATGTTTCGGACTTATAAGTCCTCTTCAGTGTGTAATACTGGAGGTTGGAAAACTTTTACAAATGCTTGCGCAAAAGGTCCTAATTGTCTACTGAGTAGTAATGGAGGCCAATATTTGTGTTTTGGGACCTTTCCCCAATAGATGGCAAGCAGTTTCATCTTGTGTATCACTCACTGAGGAGGGCGTCCCTGCGTTCTCGGGATTGAACGTTCAAGTAAATCCTTTATGCATTGCGTACTAAAGGTGATTATTATATGCCAAATCACTTCCTCTATATTGATTGTGCCTATTACATGTCATCAAATTTGATAATTGATTGTAAGGATTTAGTAATAGTGCCATAAGCTATGTATCACAGTAATGAATTGTCTTTACAATAAATTGGCGTCAGATTGTGGCGTTAATATTTGTCTGGGAGTTCTGGGAAAACTTATATCGTCTTGTCCGTAAGCTATATCATTGCGAAGCGCTACTAGCAGGTCCCGTCTAGTCTATTGCACTCTCTTAAATTACAACTGCTAATCTTTTCGCAGCTCTTCCTTCGTCTTGCACATCTGCCATTTAAATTGACTAAAAAGTAGAGGAAAGTCGGGCACATAAATAATACACGATAATAAATCGTTTAGTGCATAAAATTCAGTCTTCCGACTGAATCGGATCCGTTCTACTTATATACGACTTTGAGAAATGACGAAGTCGAAATATTTCATCCCGATCGTTGATAATAACGTTTCAATGCGGACATTTCCATTTCATTCACCAACATTCGTATCTCACCCCCTGCTACCGTTTAATTTCATTTATATTTCGAATAGCGCCCCACAGCCCACCCACGACCAATTCATCTCCGCAGCAGTTCCTCATCGTCGGCCGAAACGCCTCGAAACATCATTAAAATCTCTCATTCGGGGGGAGAGCCTCTCCACGATTACGGCCTTACTCCTATTGCTACTACGTCGTTCAATTTCCTGCTATTCAGCGAAATGGATGCCGGCGAATATACAGCCGGTTATAGACAGAAAGAAACGGCAAGGGTTAAGTGCATTCGAGCCCGTGGTTGTTGGTGTCGTGTCCTCCCCTCTAACAAATGATTTCCATCCGTTTTAGCTGTTTGCTCGCCTATATACCCCGGTGCTCTAGTTACGAATCGATGCAAAACGGAAAAGACAGATAATAAATTTCCATTCCGACTTGAGTGTAATAATAGTACGATGGGGTTTGAAGATAGGAAAGTAGAACTGTGTACAAAGAACGGTTAGGACGCGGATGGGCGGTGGTATGGGTTGATCAACATTGCATTCAAGGAGACAGCGACAGCGGAATGCTGAATTCGAGTTCAAGAGATCTATAGAAATTTGCCGGTGTTTGTTATGAGGTAATATTGCTATGTCAGACGAATGGAAATTAATTATGTTCGGTAGGTGGCCCATTTTCTCTTTATATACTTTGTAGATAGATTATGATATGAAAGTAGAAAAAGGTTTATTTAAGAGAAGTCTTATTTGTTTTTCTTGTCCTCAGAATAATTATTCTGCACAACGTCTGTCAAACCTAAACTGAAGATCAAGAAACATTTGTATTTATGTCTTGTCACCAACAGCTTGTCTTTGACTCTCTTTTTCTCGGTTAGCTCAGCTGGAATTGCTTCCCAAGTTGCATTGCTGCCAAAGACTACCACTGCAGCTCCTACTTTGTCAATTGTGCGTTTCAATAGCTGTGTTACAGGATAAAGTCCACACAGCCATGCATAGTTTTGCCATTGTGTATTGAACTCAGCATAGTGCATTGCAAACCATGGAAGCATCAGTATGTGTGATGCATCTCCTTGATTTGGATTCTGAATTTGAAATTATCAAGCAATATAACTCTTCGAAGTAATCGTGATGGCTACAACATTGCCCAATAAAACCTTGACCTTCGAATTACGAGAACTGTGCAAATAGTATAAATCTAACCACACATGGTGGATTATTGAACGAGTTGGCTTTGGAATGGATTCGTCGTTTGAAACTGTGTTTTCATGTTGAAGTCAGAAAGAAAATTTGCAATGAAAAAGAAACTATAGATTTCTTTTCTCAGTAATATGTTGGGTATATAGGACATAAAGAGCTGGTGTATGTATCAAACAGTGGGAAAGTGAAGATAAATCCCTCTAAAACCATTCTGCTACCATTTATTTGAAGAAGAACACCATACCAGGTGGATGCCCTCTGTTTGGAAAATTGTTTCAGAAAAGAAGAATCTTGAAGTCAGTTTTGCTCAATAAAAACATCCTCCTTCATGCTAGAATTCGTAATTACGTATGGGGCTTGTATCTATTGGTCATCTATATGAAAGGTGCTCAAAAACTCTGGTCTGATTGGATATAATTGGAGCGTACTATTGATTTCTTGATATGCAACCTCTGCATCATTAGTCGTTTGAACCTGTGTTTTCATGTTAAAGTCAGAAAGAAAATTTGCAATGCAAAAGAAACTATAGATTTCTTTTTTCAGTAATATGTTGGGTATACAGGATACAAACCGCTAGTGCATTTATCAAAATAGTGTGCTAAAGTGGGAAAGTGAAGATAAATCCCTCTAAAACCACTCTGCTACCATTTATTTGGAGAAGAACACCATACCAGATTGATGCCCTCTGTTTGGAAAATTGTTTCAGAAAAGAAGAATCTTGAAATCAGTTTTGCTCAATAAAAACATCCTCCTTCATGCTAGAATTCATAATTATGTTTGAGGCTTGTATCTATTGGTCATCTATATGAAAGGTGCTCAAAAACTCTGGTCTGATTGGATATAATTGGAGCGTACTATTGATTTCTTGATATGCAACCTCTGCATCATTAGTAGTTTTAGCCTGTTGTTTCAGGAAAGAAGAATCTTGAGTCAGTTTTGCTCAATAAAAACGTCCTCCTTCATACTACAATTCATAATTACGTATGGAGCTTGCATGAATGGCTCATCTATATGAAAAGTCTGGTCTGACAGAAATAGTGATGTAAGTGCTAGACCACTGGGGCTTGTAAAGGCAACACAATTTCCAATAATCTTTCAAAAAAAAAGAATGCTCACTTGCTATTCATTAGACCAGAGCATTTACTGAAAACCGTATAAAAACTCATTTTCAAGAGTGGGAGACTGATCAAGAAATCTCATATTGGATTTAAGATTCCACAACTAAGAAATCAATCAAGAGAATTCATTACTTTCTCAGCCACTGAAGCTGAATCTTCATCCTCCTCCATTGTTCATGCCCTCTTCAAGGTTTCAACGGAATTAGCACTACAAAAGTGCTCTTAGAACCATTTAATATCAGAGCCAAAGAGCCCAAGAGAAGGAGGTGGCAATAAAAGCACGTCTCAACTGATATGTTCACCATGAAGTAGGACCAATTAGTACGAAACACTCTTGAATCATTGAAGTCACCTCTTCTAACTCTGCACTAACGTAGTACTAGATTAGAAAAAGAAATTGTTTGATAAATCCTTCAAATTTATTAAATTCAAACAAGGAAGAAAATGATGCATGGCTGGCTGACAGATTCCAACAGAAGCATACTGGCCCTAGCTGCTATGAAATTCCACGAAACCCCTTCAGGGCGTAATTTTGCAGAGTTGGCTAAATGGGTATTCTATTAATGTCAACCTGAAGAAGATTGTATGGAAGATTTCCAAATATTTGGTAGAACATTTAAGACTCCTCTGGATATATTGAAAACCGACTCTACCTGCAATAGTATTTAGAAGATCTACAATAATTCCTCATGATTGATTCCTATGAAGTCAAAAATATTTTCTGATTTTACACCATCACATTTATATATGTGGTGTCGTAGGGCAATTTAATTTGAAATTTCTCTGGATTAATCTTGATGAAACTCTAGACTGGGAGAAGCATTGTAGTACTGTTATGACTGACATGGGCAGACCTTGTTACCACATTAGAATATTGTGTAATGTGTTATCTTTAAACTCAGTTTTGTCTTTTTATAATAATAATAATAATAATAATAATAATAATAATAATCTTTATTCATGCCAGTACCACAAAGTGTTTACATACGTCAAGACAGAAAAAAAGGGAAAATTACAAATTACATATATGCATGTATATCATTGAAATCATTAGACAAGAATTCTTCTATAGTATAGGAAGCTTTTGATACTAAATATTTCTTCATCACTTTTTTTAAAGTTCACTCCAGACTGTCGTATGGTGTTGCTGTTTGGGGATCTGCCAGACATGCGCATTGGTAATATTAGAGCAACTCAATTTTGTCGATTCTTGTTTAACATACTTCCTGTTCCAGCTGTCTATATACCTACCTGACATCTTAACCTATTATATTTAGTAAGAGGGGCGAGTCTATAAAAGATAAGTATATAAAAGATAGATATATAAAAGATAGTCACAGTTACAACACTAGAGGAAAGGATAATTTTAGACACCCCTTTAATAAATTCTTTATAACAAACAGAGCACCATCTTCCGGGGGAGTCCGACTATATAATCTGCTGCCTGAAGTTTTAAAATTAAGTAAGAATAAAAAATATTCAAAGCTAGGCTTAAAAAAATATTGCACCAAAACTGTATTTATTCTATGGACGAATTCGTTGCCTTGTTTCACAATTGAACTGATTTTACATATATTGTATTGTATTTTGTGTTTATGTAATACATATTGGGAAATTTTTGACATGCTTAATATGCTTATATGTATCCACTAAGCTAAATAAAAAAGAAAAAAAAAGAAAAAATATATTCATAGCTATGATAATCCAATTCAGCTAGCTAATGCCCTGTACCGTTCTACATTTAGAGGCTTCTAGAAGAATCTAGAAGTTATAACTGCTGGATGGCAACTTATTTCTTTTCAAACAGAAGATCTGCCTGGTATTGTACCAATGCCTTCCATGTAGGAAGACGTTCAACCATGATTCTTCCCCTTTTCGAATTGTTGGATTTTTACCTAAACCTCTAAGGTGTCTTTAGTTTTCCATGGCCAGGAATTGCTTTTTTAGGTTGGTACCTAAACCATCTGGGTCTTTACTACTTACTATTGGATATACATATTTTTGATTCTCATTTGATAGAATATCAATTTTAATTCGCATTTAAGGTAGGTTTATACAAATTGATTTCGAGATTGTAAACCAGTTGATTCCTCCAAAATTAAATGTGTTCAAGCCTTTCGGGTGGTGATCTCAGTTGCTAGCTTGTATCGAAATTATTGACAGATATGATGGCTTCACTAAATTCTCCAAACAGGAATCAATTGGAGCATACATTTTGGGGAACAGATGAAAGAGGTGATAGTATTTCTAGCAGGATTGGTGGATGTAGGCGAGTGTAGGTAGAAGTGTATACCCTTTTGGAGTGACTGTTAGAGAACAAGTTCTTGGCTCTACACTTGGCTCGCTCCTTCTGGAGTATGTTGGTGTGATGAATTGGCCTCTCTTGCATTCCTTGCATTCAACCACCTTTTAGGAGGTTGTGGGAATATATTAGACAAACATGGAAAAAATAATTCATAAAGGTTTATTAAGGATAGAACTTTAAAAACTTTGCTTTTAATGAAGTGGAATACATATTCGCGATACGTCCTGAAATCCAAACTAAAATTTCGAAATATTAAATTTCCCCATAATCTAATTCAGCTTTTACGCCGTTGCATTAAAACAAACTTATTACTAACGCGAAATAGCACAATGCAACTCGATATTCGCACAAACAAATAAAATGCATCCGCGCTAGAACTCAACTTCGCGATAGCCGGCCTTAAAAACCTCCGGCTCAACGGCTAACTTTTTAATGTACTCGGAATGCTCCGCCACTAATTCGTCCCGTTTTACATCGTAGTTTCGGCGATTTCCAAACTACGACTGGCGACTAAAAATGGGGGAACTTCCGCAGCAGCAGGCGTACGATTGTCATATCAAATTAATGTGCATTAAATAGCGAAGCAAGAACTGCACACACAATGGACCTGTTTGGCGACAAGCGTCGGAGGGAATCTACATTCGAATTTCGCATAAATTAATGGTCGAATGCAAATACGGCGTACAGCGAAGCGCGTACGTGTCGTAGGAGAGGTGTGTGTACTGGACTGACTGCATTAGGCGTTGATGAAAGCCTTAATTTATGGAATAATTTTACATAAATGTGTGTCAGAGGATGCAGTTCCTGTTCTAATGTTATCGCTGCGCGTGTGGGTTTTAAATGTTACGGAAATACGTAGAAAGAAGTTTGTTAAATTAATTAGTTTGGAATAGTAGGGCGTACGATTTTATAATGAAAACTGTCGAGGAAAATTTGCTTGTGATAAAAGTAATCTAAACGTAGAAGCACCACTTGCCAGCTGCAGCAGCGTTTTAGCAGTAATTTCCTCGGACGGTATTAATTTTTTTTATCAAGTTGGTTACAGCGTAAAGTGTTTTTGATTGTGGATTTTTACAGTTCTGTTTGAGATTTAGATGGTATTTCATCTTGGATATTAAGAAAATAATTACGTTTACGTCAACAGTTTTGAGTTTAATTTTCTGGCTAGTGTCCCAGGAAAATTTGAAAGTAATAGAATTTAATCTGTATTCCGTCAAATATTCCAAACATCTGCTCAACAATTGTTCGAAAAGTGTTGTTGCTTACTCTTCAATGAACTTCTAGCTAGGATAACCCAATTCAGCCAGCCAATGCCCTATACCGTCCTACATTTAGAGACCTCTAGAAGAATCTAAAAGTTATAGCTTCTGGATGGCCACTCATTTCTTTTCAAACCAAAGATCTGTTTAGTATTGTACCAAGGCCTTCCATGTAGGAAGACTTTAAACCATGATTCTTTTGGAATGGTTGGATTTTTACCAAAAGCTCTAAGGTGTCTTTAGTTTTCCATGGCCATAATTGTATTAATAATATTAATAATAATAATAACTTTATTAACTATTAGATCACATTAAATGATATAAGTTTCGTCGTTTTTATGTCCACTGCCTTACCCCATAGTATGATGTTATATGCTAGATACGATTGCGACATGCAATAATATACCTGGAGCAGTTCATTACGGCTCAAACAACTTTTGATCGAAGAATGGCATAGAAGCTTTTAGTGAGTTTAGAAACGACATAATCAATTTGTTTAGACCAGCTAAGTTTTGTATCAATGTAAATACCTAGAAATTTCGTATACTCCATCTGATTAGTTGTAACTATCTGATCGTTTGCACTATGAAAGTTTATTCGCACAGTTTCATCTTTATGCAAGATTAACCGATTCTTTTTACACCAACCGTCCATAGCCTCAACAATTTGGAATACGGAATCTTCCACCGCCGAAACATTATCACCTGTCATCGCAATAGAGGCGTCATCCGCATAATTAATCATACAGCCACTAGGTATGTGATCAGACATATCGTTAATAAATAGAACAAATATCAGTGGTCCCAGTATTGATCCCTGGGTCACGCCAAGATTCACACTATATTTCTTTGACAACACATTATTTACGCTAACTCCTATACTTCTATTGCTCAAAAATGACATTATTAGGGATAGAATATTACCCCGAATGCCTATCGTAAATAACTTATCTGTCACAAACTTACTATCAACGGAATCAAACGCTGCTGAAAAGTCAAAGAACAGACCCACTACACATTTCTTCTGATCCAAATTTTTGCTTACATACTCCACGAAATCTACCGCTTACCATTGCTCTTTTTTATTCTCCTTTGATAGAATGTATTGCTAAAGTCTTCCTACCTGGCCTAGCTATAATTTATCTCCCTGCATCATTTTAGCCACCTTACCTGGTCTCTTTTCCATCTTGGGCAGGTCAAATAGTAAATTCTATAAAAGTAGGATTTTCTTTTACCTGCTTCAAGTGATTACCTGCTTTGCGACTTTGAAATAATTCTTAGCCTTTCCTGCAATGTCTTCATGCAGCCTATTCCAACTCTTCAAGGCTTATTGTCTGCTCTCAAGCCAGCTAGCTTGCTTCCCTTTTTTGGCTGCTACAATGGGTAATGGTTGCTGCAATTTTCCTATCCTATCCCAAGCTTTCATTGTAGCATCTTGGGCATGTTAACAAAAGCTTCTGGTGACTTTCAAACCATCCTCAATAAAATAGCCGTTTTGGAACGATACGATCGCTATTCTCGGAGGCGGGATGGGGGGAAACTCTGTCTCTTAGGCTCATCTTGTTCAACGTTTCTTTTAACTTCATTCAAGACATCAGAACTTACTTAGATATTGTGACATCAAATATTGGTAAATTTTTTGGTAACTCATAAATATGCGGCCAAAATGCTCTCTGGTACTATAATCCTAGTTCTGAACATTTTTCTTGCTTTAGTTTGGCTTAAAACCTCAACATGTTTCATTTTAGGTTCAAATCTGTTTCCAGATAGTATCAAGAATAAATACACAAAGAATTTATTTTTATAATACTGATCGTTCGGCCATTTCCACCTTCTTAGAGCCAGTAAGCCAGTAATTTCTTCTCTTCACCAAACGTAATTGTATCAGTTTTCTTTTTTTTTCAACATTGAAAATAGAACATGGAAGTTGCTCCACTATCCTGTTTTCTAGTCAAGATAATACGTTATAGGGGATGGACAATTTAAGATGGCATACTGACGATGAGGCTGATAACTGCTCAAAAGCCACATCAAATTAGTGGAAACTGGTTCAAGTTGCTTAATTGCTCTTCAACTTGTTCAGAACTAGTTCAAAATGGTTTAAAATTTGTCGCCAGTGGCCTCTTAAATATGCTAATTAGTTTATTGTGGTTCAAAAAAAACTGACAATATTTTCTGGTCACTATTTTGGCTCTTCCAAAAGCAAATATTGATAATTCTAGGGCTTCGTTTCCCTCTTTAGTAAACACCAGCATCAGAACACTTTCATACAGAAGATAGTGAAATGCCAAAGGAGAATTAATTATAAAGTCCAAACAGAACTATTAAGAAGCTTGCATTGTTCACGAGATGTTCGAATAGGCTAGTGTTCCTGCTACTGCTGTGTGGTTAAGATCTGTTTTGGTGAGGTTTTTAACAAAGATGCAGGAAAATTTTGATAAAAATTACTCAGCTAAACCAGATTATGTTTCATAAAAGTTATTTGGTCTTTATTTGCCATATAACGGGTTCTTTTTTTATTGGTACACATACCCCCTATGAGTAACATTAAGAAAATAATTGTCAATGCATTGGCAGAATAGAAGGCAACCAGTCATACACTCATGTGTTGACGTATGAGAACGACGTGTGTCTTAGTTTAACGGATTTACCAACTATACTTTTTTGACATACATACATGCAATTCGTGTATTAGAAAACTATTGAATTTAAGCGCTAAAGGATATTACAATCTGATTTTAATGTTATGGTTATTTATTTTGCACTGATAACCGCTTCTTTTTCGCGCTCTACTAAACGGGCACTACTAGACATGAGGTGGTTGTTTTTGATGTACAACTGGTTGCTTACCATGCTGCTAATAGATTGACAATTATCTTTTTATGATTACACATAGGGGAGGTGCATATGTGTAATAATAAACAAAGAACCCGGTATAACCATCAACCCAAGTCCCAGACCTACATATACCCAGCCCATGCTTTCTTTAGTTTTCATCGCATTAACCTTGACTATCCACCAGCATTTTGATAAGATTAAGGTCATGAGAAGATTCTACAATTATTGAGGTTGACTGTGGTGTGTTTTAACCGCTTCTAAAAGCTTCTCATTAACCTTGATCTTGAGATGGGGTTAACCTTTACGTTATTAAGTTGGTTCTAGAACCTCCTCATTAACCTTAACTAATGCTGGTGCATGGTCAGAAAGATACCAATGTGAGATTAGCCTCTACAAGTCGATAAGTTTTATACGTTTGATGATAATCTAAATCAATAAAACCATTGAATGAGATGCACAAATCCTCAAGGCCACCTCTTGAGTGCCTGATTCTTATTTATATGCAGAGTTCTAACACACAAAAACATCTCAACCAATATCTGCTAGCAATATAATTAGCAAAGGAATGAGACCTGTTGTTTTTAGCGATAAATTGCTAGACAATTGACGCAATCAACTAATAGAGGCTTCTAAAAATACATTCGCCTGCAGCAGCCCACCAATCTTTAAACTCGAATAATATACACCTCGAATTTATTACAATCAAACATGTTTGATGATCTCGAATGTCATATTAAGAGAATATATCGTCCCTTAAAACATTAAACTTAACGTACGAGCAACGAAACATTCCTCATAAAACCGTAATACAGACCGTGCTCGCATTTATTTGGATCCAACTCCGACGGTTGTAAAGATATCATTATGCCCCAGCGAAAGAAATACTGCATCAGCATCCTAGACATACTACGCCTTGTTTGAAAATCTACTAAATTTTCCGGCGAGTTGTTTTCGTGCTTGAATCTCTACCGCGCATCTATTATATTAGGTTAGCTGTCCTAGATTTTCCATTGCTCTATGGAAGTAACACGAAACTAACTGCTACCATTTATCACGGCGGCTAACGGTACTGCTACCGCAAAACGTCGTCGCCTTTTAGCAGTGGCGCGAATTCTGCGTGTTGTGTTCTGGGAAGAATGCAGAAAGGAGGAGCTTGTTAGGATTCTGGATTGTTGGTTTACGAATTTCATCGGTGGTACAGTTTCAGTCAAAATGAGCCGTTGCGTGTAAAGATTTAATGGTTGGATACTGAAGCATTTCGTGCTGAAGTATTACGCCAAAAAGGAGGACCTTCACTAAGAATACAGGCTATGTTTATTTTGCAACAGACTGTACAAATATCTAAGGTAGTGGAGGATGCAACACGACCAAAGAGAACTATAAAATGCAATAAAGTGAACGTACCACAATCCACGAAGGAAAACGCCTGTGCTTTTCTAGATGTTTACGCCAAACTCTTTTAACAAACGGAAGACATGCAAAGACTAGAATGTTCTTGGACTGTACGAATGTCCAAGGAACATTTGTCGGAGTAACTTACAATTAGTTGTATTTATTTGTACGTTACAAGCAAATATGTACATACAGTGGACTGGGCTATTCTCACACTGTTTGTGTACCTACCAGTCGACTTTTTGGCGGCAAAGAATATTGTAATTCGAATCTGCAGCAAGTTTATTGGATCTAATAGGAGTCCTATTGTATTAAAGATAGGTTAAGTGAGATATTGTCAGGCCAGTAAAGGACGAACAGTTGCAAAGAGAGAAGGAAATGAGAGGATGAGGGGTGCAAAGCTAAACTACCAAAATAGCTGTTAGACCTCAATCAATTGGCACTGCATACTCTTCAAGCAGTTATAGTATTCGTAACCCACACAATAACCACTTTGTTTTTTTATTTAATTGCAAAACTTTCCTCTACATGTTTGAGCCCTAGTTTATGAAGACATCAAGGGATGTACCAATTGGGATCAGATAGGGTACCATCATCTTTATCAAATCTGATTTGCATTTTTGGAAAACCTTCAGAGTAGTGACTTAATGTATCTGAAAATATGATTTCAGCCCACTCTCTAACCTCATTAATCTTGACTATGCACCAGCATTTTGATAAGGCTAAGGCCATGAGAACATTCTAGACTTATTGAGGTTCACTATGACATTTTAAAACCTTCTCGTTAACCTTGACATTGAGATGGGGTAGACCTTTACGTCTTTCAGTCGATTCTAGAACCTCCTCATTAACCTTGGCCAATGCTGGTGCATTGTCAGAAAGATACCAACGTGACATTAGCCTATCACATTCGACTAGTTTGATACGTTTGATGTACCTACCTTGGTCATCTAAAATTTGCCATAAAATCGATAAAACCATAATTAAGTAAATAAAGATTCTTCATTCTTATTCCAGAACCTCTTCAGTAACATTGACCAATGTTGGTGCATGCTTAAGGTTAATGGGGAGGTTTGAGAATGAAATTCAAGATTGTACTTCTTTTTTATTGAGCGCAAACTTAAACTTAGCAATTCATTATGAATTTTCTCATGTATCCAACATTAAAACTGGAATTATATCTGGATTGTCATTAGCATTATTCCGGATAAAACCTGCTAAACATGACGTTGATATAACATCTCGTACTATCCCTCGCAATTTTTTTAACTCCCTTGGCACTTCCAATTTTTTTCTATTGAGTACCTGCAGGATCGTGGCTCTCAAATGTTATTTATGTGGGGGGTCTAGTAGATCTTCCATATGATTACACGAATGTTGGCAATTATTTTTGCAAAAAGTCGTCATCAGCATTGTTTTCTCTCATGTTAATTTTTATCAACAAGGCTGCTCCATACAAAGGCCCTTCCATAAAAAAAGTGTTGCACAGATATCTAAACAGATAATATCTCGTAAAAAAATCGATCCAAGGTAACACACCCTCCTCAAGTTTCATACTTGCTTCACCTTTGCCACATGACACCTACCAACCATTACAATTTAAGTAAGAAAGTACTGTTTATGATATAACATTACAAAAGTAATTTTATAGCGAATTCACCAACATGATTGCTAGTTTGGAACACAGAGCTTGAGCGGAAGTTCTGACCATGACAGATTTGACACCACATGTGCTATTGGTCACCTTTCTGATTAGGGATTTTTGTTCTTCTACTTTTTGCGTGTTTTTTTTGCAATGATATTAGTAGGTTCATATTCGATCCACTAGGACGCCAAGATAGGTAGGTGGGACAGATAACAATATAGTTGCAGTTTGCCTGTTTTGAATTCAGGTGGAAAACTCACTTGAGTTTGGGTAGGGTTGGGTTTTAGAGAATTGTATTCTAATAAGTTGGTTTCTAGTTTCTCCTTGATGACTTCAAATCTCCTGCCTCTAACTGTTATTGCCAGGTCGTATGCATATGCAAAGGTTTTAGTATTATCTGGAAGACCCATTCAGCGACCATCACAAATCCTAGAAAGAATGAATGGTGACGCAAAACTAAGGAAGGCCCCTGCCAATATAACACCAAATCAAGTGGCCAACTAACTCCTTCTAACCGGTAAGATCAACTCCAAACGCCAGAAAACCGAAATCAGACACCTAATACCAACAGAGAACACCAACTTTAAGAAGCAATTTGCCACGAGAGAGCTGAACAATAGTATAAATACCATGAAGAATAGGAAACCCGCAAGTTTTGCTGATATCTGTGTGGAGCAGATGAGTCCAGGATTGGATACTTGGATTCAAGTCCCAAAACCGTGGAAGAAGTCAAAAGTAGTGGTAGACTCTCTAGCTTATGCCTTATGAAAGGCTGATCCTCAACAGAATAGAGAAAAGCGTTGACTCAAAGCTGATTCCACACCAAGCAGGTTTCAGATGTGAAAAGTTCTGCACCAGTCAAATCCAAAAAACAAACACATCACCTAGTTGTCTTAAGTTTAGCCTATGACAGTAAACCACCAAATACATATTATTACTTAAAGCTCACGAGACAAAACAGTTTTTCGTAAGACTCGAGGGCAGAAAGAGCCGAAGACAGAATTAGAAAACTGGGCTGGTCCAAGCGAGTGTGCTGGCGCCAATTCTTTTGAACATAAACACAAACGACCAACCACCTTGATATAGATGCTAATAGATGCTGAAGAATTAGTCTTAGCCTAATTGCTAACGTAACTATTCTACTGAATCAGATGTTGCAACCGATAAATGCCCTCATAAATAGGAATCTGAAGAAAATAAAATTTGAGATCATGGAAGTTAATAGTAACGCTAAATCTTTCAATTTAAATAATCAAGTAGAAAAAAAATTCCAGCCCAAACATTCTCCATGCTCTTAAAGGTTTTGAATGCATATTTCATGAAATACTCTTGAATGGAAATCTCAACCTATGTTGTTGGTTGCCACTAACAAACTAAATTATCAAAAAATTGAACAACTGTTAAATTCGCATTTTCATGGGGAGCATAATTATGTACATATGTCAACAAAATAAAAATCAATAAAAGTTCTTTTAGTTGTGCTAAAAAGTCTATAAAAACTTAAGTTGCTAATCCAACATCTGACAGGTATTTAATTGGAAATCTAAACACCAGAATTTAAATCTGAGAAACTTGGAAATTCCAATAGTTTGCATTTAAAAACAAAATGGCAAAAATTTATTCAGAAATAATATAACCTCAAACTCCCCAATTCTAAACCTTCTCCTAATTAAACCAAAAAATACCTTGCCTTTGGTAAAGTTACATAAATCATTCTACAGTAAAACCTGTGACTAGCGGCCACTAGAAAAATCAAAATTGTTGGCCGTTATTCAAAGGTGTCCGCAAAAGACAGGGGATGGATATTACTCACGCCAAATTCCAAGCAAATATTTTCGCATAATAGCTATTATTTTTCTTTTAGAAATAAAATTCATTTGGACATTATTTTAAATGATTTTATTTAAACTTAAAATAGAGAATACGGGGATTTTTTTTTATTAATAGATTTATTCTAAATTTGTCATTTGTCGCATTATCTGTCAAATTTAATTTTTTTTCCAAAAAAAATTCAAAAGTGGGGTTATTTCTCAAAATATCGGAAAAAGTTATTAGAAAAAGTTTTTCTAAATGCAATTTTTAGCCCATATGCAAGATTTGGCAGATTTTTTGCCAATTTTTTGTAAATTGCACCACTGCTGCGAAATAAGACTCAACACAACCTACATAAAACTTCTTAGTTTTAACAATGCTTTATTCCAGACACATTTTCTTTAAGGCAGCGCCATATTCAACGTGTATTTTTCTACAAAATCCAAATAGGGCTATTACAATTTGGTCACATGTAATGCAAAGTTTATTTGTTTTTGACCCTGTATAAGATAACTTCATAAAATACGTATTTTTGAAAATGTAGTTTGTGTCTAAAAGTAATACGCAATAATATTAATACAGACAAGAACACAGCGTCACCATAAGCTTAACTAGTTTCAATGATTTAATTTAAAACCCCTTTATTAAAATTTGTTATGGAGCTATGTTATAAAAAGTAAAAATAGTCTTTTATTATTTAATTTCAGTTTCCAAAATATTAATTAGTTTTGTACCTTACGATGATGCATCAAACACAAGTTCGCCGCAAAACAAATGATAAAAAAGATCAACAAGCCCTTGCTTTATTAATGACAGTCAAATCGCTTTCTGTTTGTCATAGTGGCTTTTAATTAATATTGCGTATTAAATTAAAAAAATGTTAACTTTACAGGAAACAATTCAAATTGAATTAATATGTGGTGAAAACACAAGTCATCATGTAGCGGCTAACATTTTTAACATTTAGGCAAAAATGTGCAACAATCTACTGTGAGTAGGATTATGGTGAAATTGAAATCAACTGGATCGGTGGAAAGTTCATTTAAAAAACCTCACAATCCTATAAAACATAGTGAAGAAGTCCAATTAAATGTTTGCCTAGATATTGTGGAACATGGTCAAACTATAAGTATAAGTGAACTAAATGTGTATACATATGTCATAAGATCTGATGTCATCCAAGCCTTTTTGTTATGCACCTACTCTAAAGGTAATTTGTCGATATGATTTCCCTTACAACACCAAGAGTTTGGACTTTTTCCAATAACTAAAGGGTTTTCTTTGTCGCCTTCCATATTTACGCAGAATAAAATACAATACAGTTAACCGTTACTAATTTTTTTGCCATTGCATTTATCGTATTTTAATGCAAAAGTTTTATTTTGCATGGCGCGATAACACAGACTTGTTTCATCAACATTAAATATATCCTTCGGGGAATGATACTTTAAAACTTATGGTAATTTATATTTCCATGCTTCTACATCTTCCTAATTTACATCAGCGGACTCACCACAAATTGATTTAAAAGTGATATTGTGCCTTTGACAGAAACATTCTACCAACCATTTGAAGCAGCAAAATTCTCAATGTTTAAATTTCTTGCTGTCTCTATCGCCTTTTGTTTAATCAATAATCCAGATATGGAAATGTTTTTATTTCTAGTCATGCACAACTTATACACAACTTGATCCACTGCCACTTCACCCATTTTAGGGAATTTCCGTTTCTGATTCAAATTAATAGCTTCTTCATACATCCTTTTAATATCACTTTTGTTTTTTACGATATCGTTAATTTGTGTTTCTCCAAATCCGAATTTTTCGGCTAACTTCCGCAACCTTAAATTATATTTGTCACTCTCCTCGATAAAATCAATTTTGTCTTTCAGTGACGAACGTTTTCTTTTTAGCGACATATTCAAACACAACGATAAACTTAAACTGATCGAATGAACAGGCGTTTCCGGAAACTTCTACAATCAGCTGCTGTTGTAAAATAATTCTATCGTGTTTCATTATAACTAACAATAAACCCTTACAAGTAAATTCTGTCAACTTCTTTAGACTGAACAACAAATACGTGAGTTTTAAAATTTTCTATACGGACGACGACCGTTATTGGGAGGTAAATTATATTGGTTTTATGCCATAAAATATTGCGATCGTCTGGCCGTGGCCGCTTTGTAAAGGCGGCCGTTATTGCAAGGTTTGTATATATGGAAATACTCATATTGTAGATTTTTGCAATGTTAAAGCTGGTCATTATCACAGGTGGCCGACATATACAGGTGTCCGTTAACACAGGTTTTACTGTATTATATAAATTCCTTTAATGGATGCTTCAATGGAATTTGGCAATACCACCTATGATTTGTACTTAGTTCCCGAAAAATATAGATTTATTTCTAGTAAAACATGACATTTTGTTTTAGTAAAACATCCCATTAAATCGTTTCAAATTACAATAAAACAAAGGTTGGGAAAACCTACATGCAACTATTACTTGGATCCTTCCTTTTACGGGTACAATAAAATGTATAAACTGATTTGGAATGGGCATTTTATTTCCACATTTTTTGTTATTCGCTTCCATTTTCAAATAAAAAAGAAGATAAAATGCAATGAATGTTTTATTGCAATTTTACTACAGCAATATAATCTTCCAATCCCAAAAAAATCTCTTCACGAGATGACATTGATACCAACAACTCTCTTTCTTATAGTTTTAAATTTGACTTTCAAATTCCCTAAATATGAATTTTATAGCATATATTCCACCTACATACTTTCCATACAACGAATTTTATGTACATCATTGTTTGTCCTACTTAGAAGTGAAGAATTCAAGCGATTTAATTTATTTTAAGTTTATACCAATCCTAAGACATCCTACCTTGAGAAAAGCTGTAGTTAGGAATCCTTGCCAATACTTAAATTCCATTAAAACCACCACCACCGACACATGTTCAAAATTTTTATAATTTTTTTTAAGTTATTTAATTACTTTAATTTAAATTTTATACTTTCATGTTTCTCCTCAACTTTTTAAAAAGACAAAACACTCAACACACAACATAAACCTAACGAATCGCTGCCGTGTATAAATTTTTCCGCGCAATCTTGCACTACGGAACCCAACTATGTGCTTGTAGAAGGAAACTCAGTTTTGAGAGAGAATGTATAAATACCGCGGCACGCCGGTCACGTTATGGACGTTATTTACAGGACGTCCGTTCACGAACTACTAGATTTTAGCGCTTCGCACAACGAAAACTGGAAATATAGGGCAGACAGGAAATTTAACACATGCGCCGTATAATATAAGGGAAAGCCTATCTATGTCGATGCCCATGATATGATGGTCGCGATGGGGATCATAATGAATTTATCCACTTTTATTTGTCCAAGGGATACACATCTCGTGTCTGGGTATCAGTTTGTTTGTTTTGTTTTTATACAGTTGTAGCCTTCATCTTGAAACGTTAAGAAAATACTAGGTTGATGTTTGTTTGGTGGAGGTGCTGGTGTATTAGGTGTTATCGAATGTTTTATTGTTGGTATAGATGTATATCATGTTTAGGTCTAATATTTGTGCAACTTTAGATAATAAACAAGTACTACTTACATTGATAATTTAATTTAGAAACATAGAATGCCAAAAATTGATGCCAATTTGCCGATTATTTCATTCAAACTCAGATTTTCAACTTGTTGAATGCCACAACTCTGTATGCTGTTCATTTGCCCAACATTATTAAGGGCCTATCCGATATTTGATTATGAGAATATTTCTAGAAGACAGAACATCCACCAAATCATTGATTTTTATATGTTAGATGGCCGCTGTAACCTCGGCCAACTTTGGATTTTGAAATCAATGTTTTGCAAATAATTTTGGAAATAATATCTTTATTTGAAGACTATGACATTTCGGGCCTTTCCTTTTTAATTTTTCCGTTGATTTTTCCACGTATGGCAGCCTTTACAATACTTTCCAATTCCACATGTTGACCCATTCTTTTTTTTTTTGGAACGCGGACTTCATCAAGAAGCTCAAGCTGCTGACTTAGATAGGATTTATTATGTGCCCTATGGCTACAGCTTTCCTAAAGCCTATCATGTTCATCCTTTTGGCTACAATAGCTCCATGGCTTCCTCAAATGTGTATTAAAGCTGTAGGGTTAATTTGTCAGGTTAATAGAAGATTTGCTTCCGTTAAAATCCAACATTGCATGTAACAGTTTTTTGGGACCTGTTCAGCGCTGATGTTAAATCACATTAGCGTAGTGGGAAGTGGATATGACCATTGTACTAATTTTTCCATAGATGCCGTGCAAAACAAGCTCAAAATATCTAACGAGAAATTATGGTCAAGCCGTAAGTGAAGTAGGTGTTCACTAGCTTTCTTTATTGGGCGATGTGTCCTTCTCCCATTCCCTCATCCTTTTGTTTACAACTGATGATGTTCCTTGCCATGACTACCACGATTCTCCAGTTGGTTTCATTTTCGAAGATGATGTCAACTAAATTCTGGGATGTTAGGACACCTAGGTTGGCCTCCACTAGACTTCCCTGCGATGTCCACTGCGGATAGAAGAAAAAGGTGTGCTTCATGTTGCCCATGCGTCCTGTCAATTTAAACCCCAATATCCTTTATCAGCCTTATTGTCCATTGAGCTTGTTCCTTTTTCGTTAGCCACCTCTTTATATCATTTTCTAAGATGATCTCAACTAAATTCTGAGATGTTAGAGCATCTAGGCTGGCCTCCATTAGATTTCTCTGCCATGTCCACTGCAGCCACAAGAAAAAAACGTGCTTCATATTGCCCATGTTTTCTGTCAATCTAAGCACCAATATTCTTTATCGTCCTTGTTGTCCATTGAGCTTATTCCTTCTTCGTTAGCCATCTCTTTATATCATTTTCTCAGATGATCTCAACCAAATTCTGGGGTGTTAGGGTACTTAGGCTGGCCTCCACTAGACTTCTCTGCGATGTCCTTTGCGGATAGGATAAAAGGCTGTGCTTCATGTTGCCCATGTATTCTGTCAACCCAAGCTCCAATGTTCTTTATTAGACAGTTTGTTCCTTTTTCGTTGGCCATCTCTTTATATCATTTTCTTAGATGATCTAAACCAAATTCTGGGATGTTAGGACACCTAGGCTGGCCTCCACTAGACTTCCCTGCGATGTCCACTGCGGATAGAAGAAAAAGGTGTGCTTCATGTTGCCCATGCGTCCTGTCAACCCAAGCTCCAATGGTCTTTATGAAACAGTTTGTTCCTTCTACGTTAGCCATCTCTATCATTTTCTTAGATGATCTAAACCAAATTCTGGAATGTTAGGGCACCTAGGCTGGCCCCCACTAGATTTTTCTGTGATGTTCTTTGCGGTTAGAAGAAAAAGGTGTGCTTCATGTTGCTCATGTATCCTGTCAATCCAAACTCCAACGTTCTTTATCAGACTTCTTGTCCATTTTTTTGGGTTTTCGTCCTCACACATGTATGAACGCCTCCGTTTTATGGGGTGCCTATTTCAAACGTTTTTCTGCATCTATTCCATCACACTGAACAAGCACATCCCACATATTTCCTTGCAAACTCAAGAACTGTATTGGAATCAGACTGCATTGACATATAGAAGAGTCTAAGTTCTAGTACGAGCTTATCGTCTTGCACTCATACATTTATACATCCTTTGCTTTACAAGTTTCCTCAATTATCATCCCCCTAATACTTGTAGTAAAAATTACCTGGAACAAACTACATTTTCCCCAGGAGACAACTTCTTAACGAACAACATTCAACACCTTTCATTCCATCATCGGGGGACTAACACAATGACTTCTTGCATTAATCTATACGTGCTTCCGTCACGAACTTAGGGCTTTTATTACAATCCCGACTCACTCCGTCTTTATGACACTGCAGTGGAATGCGGATAAGCGATGATCCGGCTTACTTCAGCTGCAGCGGAGTTAGTGTAAAAACGAAATATATACTTACTAAGAAGACAGCGTAGATCTAAACAAAGGCAAGATACGTCGGTACTGTAGGAAGCTACTTTGCTACTTTCAGTCTTGGTAATTCTATAATACAGTTTCCTTAAATAAATTAGTTCCGAGTTTCAGTTATTATTTTGCAGGATTAAACTTTATAGATGAGCTCATTGAATTGGATAAGTTTTAGTCAGACTAATACTATTCATAATTTCTGTGGTAGATTTCAAGAAACTTGTGCAATTGCTTTAGTATATCAATTAGTTATTGCAATAGTTTTATATGGATTCTAAGAATTTTGGTAAGGCTTGGAACTTAAGAGATTAGAAGAAAGTTATCCAATATTCTACCAACATTCTGGTCGTTTCTGATTATTTCCTATATATAAATAACAATAGTCTACAAGCTATAAGTCCATAGTCAAATGTATCTATCATAGCATATCATATACCTTTAGTCTATCCAAAACAACTCCAATTTAGTTCGAAGAATTTTTGTGGTTTGGCAACATCCTCGTCATTAAGCGTTTCCAAATCTCTCTCAAGTTAATTCTCTTTGTTGTTGGTGTGTTAAGTTTTATTGCATCCTCTCCAGTTTAAAGAATATTATCAACCACATTAAGAAGCATTTGGTAGAAACACAGCTCCCATAAAACTGGTATTCTGAACACTCTCCAAACATGAAGACTTTGAAGTAAATGAGCCCTATTAGTAGCATAGATGGATAGAGAAGGAAATACTGTAATAGGTCTTTAAAAATCTTAAAATTATTGCTGTTAAGAGCTTAAGAACATATTAATCTGTTAAGTTTCCAATTTTTTGCGTTGTAATTTTTTGTGAAGCATCCAACTGGGGCCAAAGACTGTGGTTTTGACTCACATAAACATCATTGTGTG
>SMLS01073629.1:0-24995 GCA_004785975.1 Popillia japonica
GCGAATGAGTACATAGTAAGAAGGCCAAAAAACTCCGGCAAATAAATTATAAATTTTAAATTGAATACACTACGACCAATTTGTTCACTTTATGTAATTACTTTAATAGAGGTTTTAATTAAGACAATGGCAACTGTTCATTCATAGATTCTGTTTTATCGAAAAACTTCTTCGCCCATTTAAATATGATTGAGAATTTTTGCATAGCTAGAATCCCTGAATTATGAAATTATTTAGTTAAGTTTAGAGTTTAATGATGTGCACTAAGATCATAGATTTCCTTTTCTTTCGGAATGATATGATTCGGTGTATTATATACCTGTACTCATTCCTCTAGTAAAAGAAAAAGTAAAAAGTTTTTCGGGTGTGTAGAAATCTTCTGAAGATGCTTACAGCATGATCAGCGAAGCATCAAGTGAAAACAATTCTTCGACAACACCGGAAACATTTCAACACAGTAAACCACGACCGTGGAAAATGTCATTCCCTTAAAATCCATTTTTTCTTCATTTTCATCAACACAATTCTATATTAATGTTCTTATTTTCTTTTTCAGTGCGGTCCGTGTCCGAAGCAATGGGAAGTGAGCACTACTGCCTGCGCTGGAATAATCATCAGAACAACCTGTTAGGCGTATTCAGCCAATTGCTGCGGGACGAGAGTCTCGTCGACGTAACGCTGGCCTGTTCGGAAGGTCATTCCATACGCGCGCACAAAGTCGTCTTGTCCGCCTGTTCCTCCTATTTCCAGACCCTCTTCCTTGATCATCCCAGCCGCCATCCTATTGTCATACTGAAAGACGTCCGATTTACCGAATTACGGACACTCATAGAGTTCATGTACAAGGGCGAAGTAAACGTGGAATATTGTCAACTTTCCGCCTTGCTGAAGACTGCCGAAAGCCTTAAGGTAAAGGGATTAGCGGAGATGACGAATCTCGGACCGGGTACGTCTTCGTCATCTAGTGGCGGAGGAAGTGGCGCTGGTAACGGCGATTATAAGCAGGAAGAACCAGAACAATTGGAGCCGACGGAGCTGGTTAACAAAAGACCTTCAGCACTCCTTCAGGAGGACTCGATTAGCCGGGAGCAACAACAGCGATTATCGGCAACTCCTCCGCCAACGTCCGTTGTCAAAATGTGTAAAAGTCCCGAAAGATCCCCATCTTCAATTGAACCCGCTAGATCAGATACGCCGATGAGTGAAGACTGTCGACCTAGTGATATGACATTAATGTCGACTGGAGCACATAACAATGGAAATTCCTGCCCAGCTTTAACAGGTGCTGCTGGTAGTACCGGCTCTTCTTCAGTGTGTAATAGAATTTCATCGCCAATTAATAGTGAACCATTGCCGGGGCCTTCAAATATGCCTCCCGTTCAGCAAGTGCCTCTCGTAAGTATTTCTTGTTGTTATATTATGCTGGCTCCTGGGTCAACCTACGCGTTTTGTCACTAACCATCAATTATTTTTTATGATCAAAATTCTGCAGACGAGATCAAAAGAAAGCTGCCTAGAGATGAGGAATTAAACGTTATAAAGAAATTGAGAAGTGTGCAAGAAACTAGCAATGTTATATTCAATTATATACAGTTTTTTATATATTATAAATTGTAGTAGCACATCAGTTAATTTGATTAATTGCAGTTTAAGGTTACGTAAATGTTGTATCTATTAGTTGCGTGTAAGTAATTTTAAAGTCATTTTTACGAAAAATAACAGGACAATCAGCTTCTCATAAAAAGCGACAAGGCAGTTAAATTACTACATAACATGTTTTAATAGAATATTAACAACGAATCAGATTATACAAATTTATGGTATCAATATTTTTGTAATAACGAATTTAGTTGATTTATTATTAACTTAACATTAATGTACATAACTCCATATTCAGAATATCTCAAAATAAATCTGTTTCTTATACCACTTTTATATCAATATTTTGATAAAGACAAACATTTGAAGCTGACGATGATATGACGTTTAGTACCAATGGTTCTTCAGTCAAAGAAAGAATTTGTTTGCTGTTTAGAAGAAACTACGAGTACAGGAACGAAGAAATAACGTTTTAATATACCTACATGAAATTTTCCCTACATAATATATATTACCTACTGAAGGAATACATATGTACATAGGTTGTTTCAAATTCAAGCGGCTCTGTGTTTTCACTTATTATATTTTACAGGTTTAAATGTATTAAAGTGATTAAATTTTGGCTAAACTAATAATATAACACAGGCGTACATAAAAAGCACTATATACCACTTGCAACTTTTGAAGGAACAATTTAATTTGAAAATTTTTTCTTTCGTAGTAATGGTTTCTTTAGGGTTCACTAATTTAATCCAAGGTTTTGTGAATAAACTTTTCAAGAAAATATCTAAAAAGCTTTATGATTTTCAGTAACACCTCGATCGTCTAATAAGATTAAATTTTCTTAAATGTGAAGATGACATATCAGAAAAAAAACTTAACAATTAGGCGTCATTTGATCATTACTTTTGAATTAATAGGATCAGGGAAGCCTTTACCGCAGTTTCTACGTCAAAATATTCTTGGCAAAATTCATTAGAAATAGAGAAGTCGACAGATAGCCTGCTAAAAGCCCAGATATACACTAGCGTCCATAATTATTTGCTCACCCTTACTAAGACGTAGTTTTGAGTGAAACACAAAATTGAAACTACTTATTCTAATGGTTACATACGTATCAATACGAAAAATAAGAACAACATTCTGAATAGGAAATACGAACAACGAATTTATCGGTCGAGATGATCCCATTAACCCTTTCGTGACGGGGCTTTTAAATGCTGCCGGGCCTAGAAAACGGGAACTCGGTGCATGCGCACTACGTGCACCATATAAATGCTGTTACCTGCTTGTAAACCACGCCAAGGTGTATATATGTATTTAGAAAATATCAAAATACAATATTTTTTTTATTTCCAAAGTAACACAAACATGACTAAATACCGGGCTTTCAATAAATACCGAAACCCATGTGACTTCTTTTAGATATGCAACCCATGTAACAGTATGGTAATACATATTTTTAAAAATAAAACTCCTCCAGAAATTTTTATTTACATATATTGACAATTAAAATTTTACAGGTTAGGTTTATATTGTAATTAATCACAACTAAGCAACGACTGAATACCACAAACAGAGACGTATAAAAGCTGTCAAATCAAATATCGACTAGCAACTCAGGTTAGACCGGTTAGATAGCTTAGAGATATTTTTTGTTTTGCCAACATATTATCTACGTCATCTTACGCCAGAGATCACGTGGCTTTCGATTATTATTGAAAGCCCTTTACATCTAAATACTACAAGGAAAAGCATGTCAAACCCAATAAACTTTTTTCGTATGGTAGGCTTCAAAGCATGGAATGGGACACAATGCCACATCACGACAGAAAATGCATCCATATGTAGTTTCTTTTTGCATCTTCGTTTCGGAACAGACAACACATCTCTTTCGAATTTGTCTCGAATCCTGTTTTTCCCAATGACATAGGAAATGTCTTGCAGTCAGTCTCAATGGAGAATCATCTGCGACAGTCCTCTTGCTAGATGATCGTGGTTCTGATATTGATATATTGCTGCCAGTTTTCATTTTATACAGTGAACGCGCATTTAGTAGTGACATGTCAAGCAAATGGAAGTACCACTTAACACTTTTACGTACAGAAGCAATAGAGCTTTGCAGCATGTCCTTTCGATCTACAGCGCCCATATTATTGTTGTAATCAATAACCACCTTCGGTTTCATTAGTTGTTCATTAGTGACAGGGTTTCTTCGCTCTATAACATCCAATTCTGGGGCGTGAAATGTATGTACTCAATAAGGCCACCTCACGTTTCTCTTGCCATTTCAAGGCAAGTAGATTGTTTGAAGTAAAGCTTTCTATATCTCCTCGCTTTAGCTTTGCTTTCATTGCAGGCATGTTTTTCCTGTTTTATTTTACTGAACCACAATCATTCGTTTTGTTAGACCATAAGAGATTATACAGATTAGGACTTGTATATAATGTGTGACCGTGATCTAGATATGTACTTCTCCATTAGGGTAAATACTATATTTCCAGATATTCCTACACTTTTGCTCCATTCTTTGATATCAGTTCCTGCACCATAGTATATAATAAAATCCAAAATAAATCGTGTTTCACAGTCACAGAGAACAAAAAATTTCACGCTGAATCTATGCCTCTCTGATGGTATAAATTGTTTGAATGAAAGTCTCAAAGGGATGAAATAATCATTCTGATTTTCCACAATTTATCTTTCTTAGCTGCAGCATTACTATTATCTACAAAACGTATGTTTCGTAAGATCGTTATATAACGGTCTCGGGAAAATATTTGACCGAAAATTGGCGTTGACAGCAAACCATCCTTTGACCAGTAGTCTCCCAACTCCAACTTTTTCATTTGTGCCATCAAAAATGAAACACCGATAAAACAATACATTTTATTTATCGTAACATCCATCCATCTTTTATCATGGGTTACGTGTTCTGTTTTTGTTTGATTATAGAATAAATTTGTCTGTTCTGTAATTTGTGCTACAATATTTCCAGAGAAGAACAATTCGAAACATTGTAGAGCTCCAAGATCAACTTCATTTGAACGACCTGAACTGCTATTATCAAAAAAATGTTCCTTTAGTATATACTTAGCAGACTGTGTCCACTATATTGTTTCGGAATCACGCAACTGAGACTGTTTCTTTGTTGATTTGCCTGAAAAGTATATAACATCTAAGCACACTGCCACAAGATAGGAATCGATCACAAGCGTAGAAAATGCAATAAGTAATGAAAAACTTACCAGTTCGATTTAAAGTAAGCATTTTCGCTTATTGGATTTTGATTTAAATCGGTTTCTGAAGTATTATCAATATCACATGCAGAGTCTCCAAATTCATCATCAATTTCCATTCCATTATTCTCAGCATTTTCTAAATCGCTATCCGAGTCACTCTGTGGGTCGAAAGCTAAGGTTATATGCTCTTCGTCGCTATCTAACTCCTCCAAAATTCTTTCAAGCTCCGCGTTAGATAATGGTCTCTTATCTTCCCAACTCATTTTTGTTAAACTATTGCTTATTTTAACATGTACTTTTAATTTCTACGTACTTAGTTTGGTATTGTACTTTTTTTCAATACTAACACTACAAGTGCTCCTAACGAACTGGCAAGTTGCAAGTTGTATTTTGTATAGCGAATACGTAAACCGCAATCGTACGATTCCCGATTCTAAGATATATTTCAGAGTGTTTGAAAAATGCGTCTTCCGTATATATGTTGATGGCAGGTTTGCGTATTTTTGCGGTTCCCGTTACGAAATGGTTAAAGCTCGATGGGGGTGATGTCTGGATTCTGTGCGGGCCATTTCATAATTGTCATTCGCCCATCATGTTCCATTTGATTGAAGTGATAACGGTATAATTTCGAGGTATGTTCGGGATCATTTTCCTTTTGCGGCCATTTCTTCTACTAATTAAAACGATGTTACAATCTTCTGTACGGGTTGTAATTGTAGGATGTTCTGATCGTATTTTGTTTAGAATATTGCCAGTGCTTTAAAATTTTTCAATATTGTAGTCTACTGTTCTCTGCGATAGTTTAAGTAGTTTCGCAATCTCGTGATTACTTTTACCGATTTTGTGCTGAACTACTTTAATTCATAAAATGATCTCAATATTTTTTATGGTATTTCTATAATTGTACCAGGAAATAATATATTATTATTAAACTATACGCAAATATACAGGTGGGCAAATAATTACGGACGGTGGTGTATGAATGGAAGTGGTATTTTTGTGGAAATAAGTCAAACCAGTAAACTAGGAATTGTGTCTTCTGTACTAGAAAAATAATCCAACCCCTTCATGTTTTTTTTGGAATCTATACAAGCCATTTTGTTCAATTATTCAGACCACAATTGGTAAATGGTAAATCTGCAGTGTACCTTTTGTAATACGTAAGTACCGCGAATTTGAAACAGACTGTACCATATGGTCATTTGTACGAAACACTCTTGCTGTGTTGCTAGTGTTACCAGTACATCAATGTTCATATGTACCTATGCAAATTTTGCCACACATTTAGCTGCTTCCGAAGTATAGCTTGCCTAAGTACATATACATACATACGTAGTGTTCGTGGGTGGTTTTGTTAATCATGTATACCGGTCGTTTTGAGAAATAGGATAAATAAAGCCGGGAAGAGGTTAGGGGTATGAAAATTCGCTAAGAAATGGGGACGCGTATGAGTCTATGAACGGTGTACCCTACAATATTGGTGGGGACGTAGCTCCCTTCACCTCTTCGCCGCTTTAAATATCCTATGACTCAAAACGACCGGTATATGTATGTACCTATGTATATTCAGCAGTATACTGTAAACAAAACGCTATTGTTAATATGTATTACGTAATTAATTAATGTTCTATAATATTTTGTGTAAATATTAACACAATTGGTAATAGATTTCTGAAAAAATATATTTTTGCAGCAACTTTTATAATTCGCATAGTAGGTACTGTCACTATTTTTAATGTATGGTGGTATACAATACCTGGTGGCATAACCTTAAATCATTTACTGCATTTTTTTAATATCAACTCGTTCTATCGGCCACAATAATTACCCTCGGTTGTCGTAAATCATCACGAAATTGGCAAGCGAATAGACTAAACGTTTTTCTCCATACAGCATCTGTAGTAGATTCCTTACTACAGTTAAAAGAATACGACTTTAATAAAAAAATCTCTTGTCCACTTTATAGTATGTATATATAAAAAACCTTGGTTATTAAATGGTTATTAAATTCGAGAATTACTCGTCTATATTATGCAAATTAGAAAATCATAGCATATAATGGTAGAATAGTTATGCTAATGGTACAAATTTGCTGGATGATAATTCACAAATGTGACTATATAATAAATATGTTGTAAGGATACAATTATATTGCATATTAAATATACAGAATAAAAGCTTGTCTAATGATTGTCTAATATAGTAAATACTTTAGTAAAGTATTCTATCGAAAGCGTTGAAGTGTAGTAACTTAGTCAAGAAAACCCTATTTTTCCACGAACATTAAAAAATGTTGGATGTCATATGACTAAGTATCCTTATAAGTACGAGTGGTCTATTTGAACAACTAAAATTAGTGTCTAAATATACATTCAAAAATAGACTAGTACTTAAGGATTTATTTAACCTACTTATAAGATTAACGTTAATAATTTGGAAACATAATAATTACTAAGAATGAGTGGTTTCCTTTTATTCAGAAATATCTGATAAGACCACTTCACTTTAGTAATGACATCCTCTATCACTACGGAATGAACCGGCATGTTCCTTTTTTCACATGTGATATATCGTGTCATTTCTAAAAATGTGGTAGTTTAGTAATTGTATTTTTAGTACTAATGTCAAAATAGAATGATGAGTCTATAAGTACCGCAGTGAATCGTAACATGTTACTAAAGGAACATCCACTAGAACAGCACGTGGACATAAAAACTACATTGTCGTATCGCAACAGATTACAAACATCAATAAACTGTGTATGTATTTTATTGATGAGTTCTATTTGTTAGTTGCTAACTATAAATTATGAAATTGATTGTTGTAAAGTATTAAAACTTATAAGGCGTATGATTTCCTAGATTTACCATAAAAGTTTCAGGATACTCTTTAGTAGTAAGTGAACTATTTAGACAGATATAAAGTGTCCTAGACATATTGACGGTTGATCGTGTTTGTGATATATCCCAAATCACACTAAAGTTTGAATTACCACTAAATAAGGCTCCTCTAATCATATTTTATGGAATCTTTTATTCTGCGATAATTGTAACTGGAATGCATACTACTGGCATCTATTGGGAGAATAAAAAATGTTCAATGTTTCAATTTTCTAGTGATGCTATGTGGTACTTAATTTTTTTTTATAAATTAAACCTTGAAACCATTTTTTACTTTCCTAAGCCAATTTTGGCAATATCATGGCGAACAACTACTTAAGTATTGCTAGACACATTTACTAAACAGATTTTCCCACTTGTCATTGCGCCTTATTCATCATAATCACTTCCATTTTCACTTAAAAGTTTTGTTCAGAATATCAATCTGAAGGGTCGTCAGTACTTATTTAACTGGAACTTTTGTAGTAAATATTTTGTTGGCTCACGCGTAACAACTAGCTTTGATTTCTTTGTCTCTACTTCTTTGCTTATTTTCCCGTGCGTGCTTGGTATTCTAGAATACTTTTCTTTTATAGCTGTGGTCCACTATTTTTGGAAAGAACTTTGGGATTTTGACGAATTTTCACTCATGTTACAATTATGCTTGTAATTTAGTTGTTTTGTATTGGAGTAAAATGACGGTATCTATATCTAGACAGTTTACTAGCAATCATTTCTTTGCTGCCACTTACGCGAAAGTCTTTCTTTGCAGTACAAAACGTTGGCATAGTCAAATTTCAAATTTTAATAGTGTCGTATCCAACGGCACGAACCTGGCTACCATGTAATTTTTTGTTCTCCAAAATGAACACTTGGACAAATAAAATGAAGTAACACCTTTCAGAAGTCGTTATTTTTCAACAGCTGCCTATTATGGCAAAAACTAATTCTCTAGTATTTTCCTTTCTAAATTGAATTTTGTTTTTATTGCTGTTCAGTTGTCGAATAAAAATTTTTGTCTTTGTAAAACTCCTATCTGTGTCTTCAACTGCCTTGGTTTGAAATATATATTGAAAAGTTAATTTTTGGAATTTTACAGTGAATTGATCTCCGATGTAGTCTGGACTCATCTGATTCCATTTCTCAGTCACCGCTGTTTCTAGATCTTCTAGCGGTTTTGACGGAACTTTTCTATTTTGTAGTGCCTCCATCCAATACGGTTCCAAACATGCTTTATAGGTTTCATGACTGGGTTTCGACCTGGCCACTCCAAAAAAACGTATGCCAACCTCATTTAGGTAATTTTGTACAATATTGTCAATGTGATGGCGAGCGTTATCATGCACTAAATAGGAATTAGAGCCTGAGTAAGGTGCAAATGGTACCACATGTGGCTCTAACATAAGCGTAATTTACCTATCTGCGGCCATAGTGTCATTACAAATAACCACCAACTCTGTTTTGCTCGCGAAACATAACCTCCCCTTATCATAATCGAACCACGTCCGAAATTTGATGCTTTCCTCAAGTTTTATGGGCTGAAGCGTTCATGATTTCATTTATATATTGATAGGCATTTATCTGATGCGAATAGGCCAAGACCTACATTTGTTGGTGAACAAAATGTTTGCCCATTCTTGATTGGTCCAATGACGATGATATGTCGCAAATTGCAGTGCGCGAACTCGGTCTTCTTTACTGATTGTGAGTATGGACTCTTCAGCAGGTATTCTCACACGTATTCCTTGCTCTCTACGTCTCTTCCATGCTGCCTGAGTCGTAACATTTACATTTCGAACGGTAAGCAGCACGTTTTTAATCTGTCTTGGAGCGCAATGCTTTATTCGCAAGACAAAGGTCGTAAGGTCGCTTCCTACCTTGTCCTGGTCTCCTCTCTTGTTAGATCTCCTAGATTTTCTACACATACGCATCAGAAATTGTTGATTGTCGAACACCTAACTTACCAGCGAATTTTTGGCTTCCACCATCGTTCGTACCATCGTTAATTAAATGGCTGGGACAATTTCTTTGTGACTGAAATTACGTGGATTACGCATTGCAGGACCATCATTCATTTTTACCAAAGCAGTAAGGATAATTCTACATAAAAACACGCGATAAATGTTAAAAGAAAAAACTATTTTTTTAATTACCAATTTTCGAAAGAAATGATAAGCTCACGAAATTAGAAAAAACAATTTAATAGACTCAACGATTTACTTTTCATAAAAAAGGTGATTTTTACCTAATTTTAAGCCTAAATAAAAACATGGTTAATTAACTCCACATTTTGGTGGCCAGTTAATCTGAACACACGAAAAAACAACTATTAAAATATTTTGTAACTATTTGTGTGAAACAAATACGGCAAAAACGCGTGCTTAATTGCTTGCTAATTTGAGTAGGCGGGATGTACTCGGATACATATGTATGTACATACATATTTTACTGCCCGCTTCATGACTGCAACATTTTTACGTTCTACGAATAGACTCCTAGATATATTTTCGAAATATTTTTTCGGTGTGATATTGACAGTTCTTTTATATTTGGCGAGATTTAATGTTGTCTAAAAAGGAAATGCTGCATGAAGTACATAACTTTTCAAATTAATTTAAAGGCACATTTCTAAAGCTTCTCGGGATATTAATATTTGATCCATAAAGTTAATTCCTTTTATCATTGCCGTTGTTTGGTTGTTTCTATTGATGTGATTACTTAAATTTTATTCTGATCTGCAAATTGGAGATAACAACATTCTTCGGTTTGTAGAATTTTCGTAAGGAACTTAAAGTTAACATTACAAGCAATTATGAAACCTATAAATAGTACTGTACTGCGTTTACATCGGCAAAGTAGATGTTGACATTTACACAAAATTAGTTAGTTTACAATAATTATTAATGATTTTTTTAATGTTAAGTCGCTCAAGAAAGAAGTGGATTGGCCGTCTTCAGGGCTGTCATTAGATGAGAAGAATATTGGCGAAGGGTCTATTGATTATCAGAGGCAGCATTCACACGATCCGGTAAGTAGAATGAAGTTTAATTTTCTTTATAACACTAAATGATTTTAGTTAGCTGCTATAGTTTCTTTTATATATGTATATAAAAAAGAACAATGAGCAAAGATTACCATTCAAGCGTGCTGCTAAACTTTTAAGGATAATATTTAGTAAATGAGAGGGAGTAAAATGTTTAGTAGTTATATGTTTAAAAGATATTTCTACTTAATCAACGTTTCTTTTTATAACGCTGTCAAGAAGTTGACATTCGTTTCTTTTTATTTTGGCTTGGGAGATGATGTACTTATACGTGTTATATTTTCTACTCTGATGTTTCCTTCCCTCTGCGAACGCAGAACTACGACATGCGATCTGTTTCCCTGAGATCTTCAACCGAATATTCATAATAATTTTCTGTTTGTGAACATGCGCAGTAATAAATATTAATTGGAGGGCAGCACTTGCAGATTAATCGTTGTCTTATTTACAGTGAGTTGCGTAAGTCTGCATACACCTGGCATGATATACGAATATTTAAATAGAAACGAGTACAGACTTTATAAATAATATGTTGCAAAAGTTTGCGTAGACGATTTTAAATTGAAATTTAGTGTTTAATTATGTTTCAAAATATGATGTCTTCGACGTGAATAATAAACTATAAATTTCTACCCATCGATATCAAGGAAAACTGTGCAAAATGTTAATGACATCTCAAACTTCACGCCATAAGTTTAATAAAGAAAGTTCAATTCCGTTTCAATTTCAATTTGAAAGAGGTTGCCACTTTTAAAGATACGTCTAACAAAATTGGGCTTACTTTGCCTGCAATAAGCGCATGTAAAATAATTATCAAATAAATCTATTGCTGTTTTCAGGGATTAGTGGTTCCAAGAACCATATATATTTGGAGTTAACGGATTATATTAACTTTTCACCATATTTTGAGAGCTTTTTCGTAATTCAACAAAACTGCCCCGCAAAAATTTGTCAAAATATTTAATTAATCACTAATTAAAACAGTTTTATTGTATGCGCACTTTTGCAACATATCTACAAAAATTTTCGAGAACACATTATTAATTCTACTTATTGCCCGTAAAGATAGAATCTTTAGTACTGTTTCGTATATCATATCAAGTGCATGCAGACTTATGCGACTCACTGTATTTATCTTTTTTTGATTACCAAACATTATTCTTCAGCCAAACAAAAAGAATGAGCGTCAACTTCTTGTTACTACTCGGCGGTTGTTTCTAAAAGGAAAACGTGTCGTCGTGAAGAAATACATTTTATAAATTAAACCCTAAATTAATTACATGATCGATAATGATTGTTGTAACGCCATTAAGGTAGAAAAAAATACAGCAAGAAGTTGATGTACACACGAATTTCTTTTTTGTTTGGTTGCAGGATAATATGATGGAGAGCGGTAGCAGTAGGGATGGCAGCAGTTCACCGCGTTTATATCCGTGCATGTATTGCGGTACGAGCTTTCCGCATCAAAGTAAACTGACGCGACACATCCTCTCCCATAGCTTGGAAACATTGAAGTATCGCGAGCTGCAGCAGCATCTGCCACCGTTGTCCGCTGTTGGGGAACCACCGCTTAACCTGATGGAGACGCATTTTAGTTGCGGCGGTTCGAGGTCGGCTCTTCCCATGATACCGCACGAACCGCCTGATCCAACCGATCAACCGCCGACTGTCATGGATTTTACTAGTAGTGGCGATATTTCAGGCGGTAGTTTAGATAGTGGCGGCGGAGGACCCGGCGTTGTGTTGTGTAAGTTCTGTGGTAAATCGTTTCCTGATGTTAGTTCGTTGATCGGCCATTTGCCAGTCCATACGGGTGATAGGCCGTTTAAGTGCGAGTTTTGTGGGAAAGCGTTCAAACTGAGACACCATATGAAGGATCATTGTAGGGTGCATACGGGCGAAAGACCGTTTCGTTGCGCGCTATGCGGGAAGACGTTTTCGCGATCTACCATACTAAAGGCGCACGAGAAGACTCACTACCCGAAATACGTTCGGAAGTTTCTATCGCCCAGTCCGCTCGACACGGAAGAAGAGAGTCCGCACTAGCGACCCGGAAAGCGTTCGATACCGAAGAAGTTGCGGCTAGTGCTGCTGCTACTGCTGTTGCACACACACATCGTAGCGGTTATACAACTGTAGTTCCTTTTAGACTTTATCATATTATTGTTATATTTTCATACGATTAGCGATTATTAGAACGACGATGACGACTACGATTCTTAAAAATCATTAATATAATGTGTATAAAAAATATAAAAGGAATACGCAAAACTGGACGGCCTTTAAATAAAATACAAATGACGTATAAACATCACCGTACTTGCAAAATAATAGAGAATTCAATTGATGACGATGATGCTGATCAGTTCAAATTAAAATATATATATTAACAAAAAATTATTTGCAATGTTTGGCAAAAGTATATTACACATAGATTACACACATCCACATACTGGATCGTAAAACAGAGCGAAGAAGTATAATCACTTAGAAATTTACGAAAAGATTTTTTATTACATTAAGTTCGAAAATTGATGTCTATTTTATATCTGCTACCTTCACCATCTAATTATCCCCTTTCTTTCATTACTGCGTCAACTAATTTACCAAATTGAAGATCATTTTTTGGATCAAAACTATCATTCTTTATAAAACTTCTAATTTGTGGCTTATACTTCAACAGTTTGTAACAATAATTATCGTGTAAATGTCTGTTTCAGACTTTAAATTATTTTTTGTTGCATTGGTGGCAGGACCGACTTTGCTCTAGTGGAGAAAATGGAAGCTTTAATTCTACACGAGAGTGGGCTGGGCAATTGTTTACGAGCAGTAGTATCTGGCACTATATGTGACCTGAACTATTTGCACATAATGTTGTGTTTTCCTGGAAGCTTTCCTTCAAAACATAAATTTAAGGGTTTTGAAGAATTTGCTATTACCAACATTACCATTCTAGACGTAACAAGTTACGCATTTCTATTTCGCATTTTGTGCCACTGGTATTTAATTTTTGAACGTTTCATTCTTGTCGACCCATTTGAATTTAAAACCTTATATTTTGCGATTCCCACTTTCAATTCGATAGTTCTTAACTTTTTATTATTACACTCTGCGTAAAATTTTAAAAAGATAAAAATATGAAAACCAGTTGACCAGAAAGGGTCAGTTTAGGCGAAATAATGTTGTTTTCTACTTTTTTGGAGGAGTATTTTCAAGCAGTAGTGTATACTAAGTTGCCTATCTGGAATATATCGAGCGAGTAGTTTTAAAGTTAAAGATTTTATGTGCATTACGTAACTAGAAATTAGTGTAAGAAAACCAGAATCATTTCTATATTTTGCTTGAATAAAACCGTATAATCAAACAAAACAACAATTTTTTATATTAATATGTAACATAAAAGCCGTGCTTTAAAACTACTTGACTAATTAAATGGAAGTGTACATGAGTTTTCGCTCTAGTATTTGTGGTACGGTACATAACGTATTTATTTAATTAGGGTATTTCATTCATAAACCATCTGCTTCTATACTTAACATTGACAATGCAGATATCGTCATCCTCTAATAATTTTCCTCTTATGAGTATGAAATTGCTGAAGGATATAAATAAATACTACATATGTATTATAATTGAGGTGATGTTGGCTGCAGTAAATTTATACCATTTTTATTTTGAAATTATCAGATTTTAACACATTTTATGTTAAACTACCTTACCCTCCGGGAAGTAAATGCTTTAAAGATACATAACCAGTCGTGAAATTAGACATCTCGTATCTATAATATGTATCTTATCTTGGCTAGTTCTTATTCTTTATAAAATTTCGGACAAAAATCTGAAAGTAATATATTTCTAACATAAAAAATAATTCGTTTCTTAAAGCAAATCTTAAGTATTTGTTCTAGACTTATGCTTTTTCCAGCATAAGGCTGCTGAGATAAGTTTGTTGTTACAAGAAGAAAATAGACTATTCCTTCCACGTATGTAGCAGGAAATGTATGACTTCCAGTATTATATTTCGATTATTCCATCACCATATCACCAAATTCTACGTCTGTGAGGTTTAACCTGTTTGCACCTGTTTACTGTCCGGTCTTTATTGCGACCACAATGAATCTATTTGGTTTTAATGGCTGGTAATATATTGTCAATGGTTCTGTGTCTGAGCTACTAAATAATTTCCAAGGATTATGTTGCTATCTTCCCAACAAATTTATTTGGATTAAAAAAATTATAGAAAACTAAAATTACAAATTCCTCTCATTCAGCAGAAATGATTCATATTCACGATGACATAATTACGCCGAATGAAATGAACTCAAAGAACAGTCTGTCTGTAATAAATTGAGTTAATTAGCCTTCAAATAATCTTTGCTATTCATATTTATACTTTTTCGCTATAATTTTATTGGTATAAATAATGAAGTTGCGAATCACTCAAATATACATATATACTTTTGCCAGCTGTTGTAAACTTAAATTAATTTTTTAAAATTTGTATGGCAATAGAATGATTCAGAGAAACTATGACTGTCAAAAAGGCTACACATTTCTTTGGGAAAGCAACATAAAATGATTACTTTATTTACTTTTTTAGTCAAGCTAACATCATAAGTTTGACATCTACAATTTACTAGAAACTATATGTATCATAAAATAAAAAGAATAGTAAGAAATAGATCATTATAATATTGATTAATAGTTAAATACGTAGTAAATTGTATTTTATCGTTTTCCAAAAGATTTGTGTAATCCTATTTAACTAATAAATTCATCATTACATTGCATTGTAAGGCATCTGATACAAAGAGCTGTGATAGTTTAATATTACAAGTACATAATTAGCGATATTCTTATAAAAAGCATACAGTTGTATCATTTACGTTTGTGCTCAAAGTAATTGAAGTAGACAAGAGTAATCAGATGTCTTTACTACTTACAGATAATATAAAAAATCTATCATCTTCATCAAATGTGATTTCTAAACTCAAATTATTAAAAAAAAAAAACTAATTATTGTCATATTTTTTTTAACTATTATTTTGTTGTTTTATTGTTTTTATTATTAATTATTTTCTTAATTTTCACATTAGTTTTGCCCCTTCAGTATTATTGTGCAGGGAAGAACTAACTCTTTAAATTTGTTGTATTATCACCTCAAAAAAAACCACAAATTCTCATTTATTTTACCATATACTTAAACTAATTAAAACTGTTTAAATATTAAAATTAAATTGACCTATCATGAAATGCCTTTTTAAATACGTATTCGTGCTATTTCTGAAATCGATGAGAATATTTAATTTTTTTTTTTTTGTAAAAGTCAGATATATATATAGATAATTATCGGTAATTATTTACGGTACGACTTGAATAAATATTGAATTAATTATCCTGAAAAGCTGACCACATCGTCGATCCATTTTCGTAAAGCAGTGCCATCTGCTAGCAATATACCGCGAATCCTATGTTCCTTTTTAACAGTTTTTTATCCGTACAATTACATATTTATAATATACAGTTGTTTAAATAAATACTAAAGTAGAGAAGTAAATAATCACGGAATACATAGCAATAATATTTATACAAAGTATCATAGATAGAAATATAATATATAGGTATGTAGTTAATTAGTTAAGCACCGATCACACACAAGAGAAATTAAATAACACGCAATTAAATGCAAAAAGAATCCAACGTACATGCAATACATAGATGCATATGTAACCGAGCGAAATTGTAAGTACGACTAGAAGAATATTAGAAATTATTATACATACCTACTACATCATATATGTTATATGTATAAATGTATATACAATTTAGAAAATACTTAATTTGAAGAAAAAAAAACAAATAATACATACCTACATACATAATACGTTGTATACGTGAATGATTAGACATACAACGTAATACTTAGTATATTTATTTTATTACCTTTTGTTTGTTTCCTATTAACAATAATATACATACATATAACGCCAGAGATTATATACTTAATAAATATATTTAACATATTTTTAATAGAGTGATATTACAAATTGTTGTACACGATGAATGATCGATGATTAAAGTTAAATGTATGATGTAATATAATTGATAATAATTATTAATGAAAATTAGAAACAATGTGAGACGATTCCTTGATATTCCGATAGAGAATCTCAATTAGAAATAACCACATGTTGTATTTTATGCTGTTTTAGGGGAAATAGATGCTATTGTATTAGATTCCAAACTGCAAAGACAACAAAATACCATATATTTTCTTTAAGAATAATGATTTTCACTGAATACAGACCACTTTCGATGACTTTACCTCTACCATCAAATTACATACTTAAAATTCTTTTTGGAGTAATTTACTAATTTTGGCTTAATTTTCACCACCAGTTTGTACTACTTCAAGGCAATATTGTGTAAAAGCATAGAATTTGGGGAATTCTAATTTAATTTAATGTATCAATAGCTTGTATGAAAGGTAAATTACTACTACTTAACGCACATAATCACAAAATTAATTGCAGATAAAAATCTTTCACAAATTACTAGAAAAAAATCATGGTTTTGTCTACTATAGTGTCGTTTAGTAATACACTTCCTCCTATCATAATAATTTTGGGAATTTTATGAAGTTACATTTGAAAATGTTTGAGATGTAGGTACTTTATTTTGAATTATTGGAGACTTAAGTGCAGTTTCACGTTTAAAAAACATTCAGAACTTTCATATACCTACAAATCTTCTTTACCGAAAAATTAAAGAAATATTGGGGTAGACGAGTTACCTAGCAGACGAGCAGAGGAAATTGTATTAAATGAAGAAGTGACCAGAAGATTTTGCAAAAAGTAACCCAGTCTGATAGAAGAAATGTAGGTCAAAATGTAGTCCTCTCTACTACATCGTAGATAATGTTAAGCAGATATTTGATTCGACAAAAAGCAATACCTAATTTAATTTTTATTTTAATATACAATATAATAACAGCAGAAATTAGACTATACAAAGCATTGTAGCACATGGCTCAAAAAATTTGATTCACAATTGTTAATTGTACCATTTTTATTGTCGTTTTGGTGTTTATGTGTGTTACCAAAAGTCCTGTTTACATGAAAAATTAGATGCCTTTACTTTTTCAGAATGTAACAAAAACGGTCGGTACCTACATATATAGAACAACTGTGGAGGGTATACATTATTTATTAATCTTTAAACATAACTGTCAATAAAAATGTATTAGGTTTTACGTAATTTAGTAGCTTGCAATTTCTCTCAAAATAATTTAATAAGAAGCAACCCTCAGAATCATCTGCGGATTCATTTTTTAATTGCAGGTATCTGTCGGAATATTCTAGGTGTTGTGAAATGTATATTAGGCTGTAATTAGCAGAAGGAAAATATTTAAAGAGGAAAGTATTTATTTCGTTTAATAAGCAATCGTGATAGAAAGAGGGAGATGGATGTTACGTCTACATAGTAGTATAAAATAAACGGCGTTTCTTTTTTTAATGTTTTTCGGAATTTCTGTCTTTAATTGGCTTTATTCTATAATATTATGCGGTTAAAACAACTGCATACGCGCACACATACCACATTACACACTATAAAAATAAAAATAAAACAATCCAACAGAGGAATAACAATCCCGAATTTTTAGATTGATTTAATAATCCGTATCTTTCTCATATACACACAATTACATACATAATAATTATATTAACCGGAGTGCCTAAAGATTCAAGACTTTCAAGAGACTTACTCTGAGGAAAAGTATGTTTTTAATGTTGCATAAATATGATAGATTTACAAACTACTTAACATACTTTCGTTTGTTGCGAACTAAATGCAAGATGGAAAATTTTGTGTTACATCTAGCCGCTTACCAGCAAACATACTGAGAAGTAATAAACTGCAGTGATGTAATTTAAAACCGTTACCATAACAACTGAAAAATAAAATTAAAGAGAACGAGATTATAGATGCTAGATCCAATCATATTTCGTCGAAGCGATATCGCAGCAGATTTTTTCAAATTTTTGATATATGATTTTTCGTTTTAAAGTCGTTTTCGTCCTCAGACCTGTTGGAACACAAAATATAATTACGTAGTTATACTACATAACAATATTATTAATTATTAATTTTAATACAGTAATTCCAATAATTTATTCACGTTAAACAATGGGTTTTTATGAACTACTACAAAAAAAATTATAAAAATTAACTGAAATACCGCTTATTAATTTCATGACACTTTCTCCTTCCTGATTTTATGATGAGTATTCTTCAGAAATAAAAAATAAATAAGTCCAAGCATATTTTGTGTAGATAACCAATATTAAGACGCTTATCGTATTTTACACCCAGTTTCACACTATGGAAAAATAATCACAACATGTCTAATACCGTGAATAAATATTTATTGGAATCATTGTATTCACTAGCTATACTTTACGATGTCCTTTACTTCAAAATTATGTCGTTGTGGTGTATCTTACGGCATATAAGGAGATGTATGTCTGATAATAGGCGAATATAACATAATTACTATTTCGTAGTTGCTGAATAAATAACGGTAACGTTAATACAATAATATTATTATATGTATATTACGCGTAGTAATTGAATATTAATAATATTAGAAAAGAATTGCAGATGTTCCATCTGTGATACCCTGTGATGAAAACGAAATATAAACTCATTTAATTTTAACGCGAAGAAAATTTCTATTCTGGTATGTGTTTGTATTTCTCGTATAACGTCTATTTCGTTCGTAATATTTTGACTTAGTAAGGTGTAGGGTATACTTTTATCATATACGATGAATACTAAATTTTTTACATATGTAAATGAAAAATGATATAGAATTCTTTCTAGCCGCAAGTTATGTAAAAAAATGATCTCATTTAGACGGTTGGTTCAATAAATTTTATGCTTGCGATAGGTATATGGTAAAGATCAAGACATTGGAATGAGAAAATCTCCAATACGATAAGAAATTACTGTTTTGTAAAATGTTAGTTGTGCCAGTTCGGATTTTTTAATTGAGAAAAGAAAAGCCGAAAACAAACACCTAAAGTTACAGAATTAAAAATTTATACATTACTGTTTTACGTTACTATTTCTTTATTACCCGTATTATCCGATATGATCGTAATAATACATAAAAATATACATAATATGGTAGCTCAGGGCCACTCACTTCCAATACATACAATATACCAATAGTACTGTTTATTATACATACATACATACAATAGTTGTACACTCTCGTAGCATACGATTTTTTACAGTAACAGAGATAAAATGAAAGACTCAATACCGATGATGTATTACAAATTGATATTTTTTACGTAGAAGGTAAGCTTGCACTAATCCTGTTTTATTTGACACTATTATTAATCTGTGACGTTTGTGCAACAAAACATATTATTTTAGAAATTTGTTATGATGAAGTTTACCAATTTACAATAATATTAGGCATTGTATTGTGATATCACCTGCATTACTGTAGACTTTTATAAACTATGATCTGTAGAGGGCTAATAAGTAGTATTTAGAAGGTCTAGATTTCTTATAAAAACAGGATGCAAATCACTTAATTTAAACGATCAAAATTTAAATAAACGCTGAAAGAAGTTAGTTGGAGGCAAACATGTATAGGTACATACATGTTATGATGATTTAATCGGCGAAGTCTATCTCAAAAAAAGAGGCATGTCCTCTTAGCAGTCAAGCAAATTCTAGGTTTTCATGTTAGAGCAATATTTAGCTAGAGTAATAGCGTATCAGTTAAGCAAATCATTCAAACTGCATTTTAAATATTTTAAAACCTTAAACACCTTACTGGTACAAATTATGAAAAGTAAAACATTAGTAAAGTAAGTATTGCTACGTAATACTTTACTAAGAAATTTTTATTTTATTTAATTTTTATTTACTATAAAAGTGACAAATTCAACACCATAAACATAACTTTTAATGTTTTTCTTTGAAGGCTTTTAAAATATTTGGCATAGTTTAACGATTTCTAAATAGGAAATAGGGGAAATCCTGTTATCTCTATAACTACGAATTGTCAAGTCATCTATAAAACATATTCTAACAATTATAATTATACAGACCGATATTAAAATCTTACCCCCACATGTTACTTGCTATGAACATTCAATTTCAAATTAGTTTTCGAGTTTAATTAAAATTTTAAATCAAATAACATAATTCTCAATATCTTTATAATTTCAATATTTTACTAGTTGTGATATTTTAATTAATAATGCTAATTACTCCCATCTATATTGTTAATTGTTTGGTAGAATGGTCCCCAATTTGAAAATAATATTTTCGAAATTTCGAGCAAAACTAAATGTAATTTCTGTTAAGTTGAATTTGTCCATCCTCAGTAAATTTCCAGTTCTACTTTTTCTCGGCGAATACAATTAGTACTTTTCTCCATAAAGTTCAGATTTTACAAGTTTGTGGATTCTAGAAATTCTACAAAGTATAGAGTGACATCAAACTTTTGCATACTATGTTACGTTTGGTTACAAATGGATACAAAATGCAGATTTAAAGCTACAAAAGACGGGTTGTATGACACAAACCCTTCACAAAAAACAACGTACTACATACTCCAGTTATTGTAAAATTGGTAAACTTCAGCGGATTTAACTTCTGATGTACAGAGATTTCCTCTTATGTCATTTCCTCGTTAGCGACGTTATCCATAATAGTAAATATAAATTGACATGCTACATATATCTCTTTTAAATGAATACATAAGATGGCTGTGGATATTAAGCAATATATTATATACATATACTTAAAATAATAAAAGTAGATATTCCATTGATGTGAAGTAGATACATATATTCGTATACATACGTAAACATCAATTTTGTCTGTCGAATGCACAGATTTATTTGTGCCCATAATTTGTAATACATCGTCGCCATGCGTTTTTCCAACACAATCAGATTTTTATACTAGATTATATTTTACAGGTTATACCAAACTGCAGTTCTTTAGAATATAATGAATAAATAAAAAAACTAGCATACAATATACAATAACCTAACCGTACATAATCCTAAAGACAAGACACAAACTGGAATTATTTACAGGTATTATTCTTACTTCTGACTATTTTCTTGAGTGCCAATTAACTACCAAGTAACAAATATACCTAATACATGATATTTAGAATATTATACTACCTAAATAATAAATATTTATTTATCACCTTGACATTCTCTGTTAAATTTTATTATCTTTGTTGTAGTCGTCACTCTAATGCAAAAAGTAATATAGACATACTATGTGTAAAATAAGCAACCATAAAATGTAAAAATATGAGCTCTTTAAAATAATATAACACACAGATCTTGATAATTATAAAACCACGAATGCGAACATCTTACATACAGGATGTAACATATTTCCAGGCAAGAACATATTTTATTTGATGATAATTAAAATTTTTGCGAAACATAGTGTGTATTAATTTATTTTTCTAGTGGATTTGTATGAGGTGGTGTTCACTATTATAATTTTAAGAAAAGAAATAATAGAACGCAAACCTTTCAATAAAGCACAAAAATCCAATCATCCACATATCTACATACATACATATAAAGCTGGATATAATGTTACATTCTGTATATATTGGACATAATCTGTACCTAAATACATGTATGACGCAAACGCACTTAACATAATGAATGAAAATAAATAATAAAGATATTCATAACTAAGAATGGTCTAGTTACCCAATAGGCAATACAAAACAAGATTGTAATAGCAAAAACTGCAAAGTTTTCGTGCATTAGTTTTTCTATTGTTTTAATTATTTAATACATTTATGTAGATAATTTATTAAAATAATGTTCCTGACGCACGTAACGTATACATATGTATAATGTGTCCGCAATAAAATAGTGATTATTGGATGTCATACATCATAAGTACGAAGTACTTACGAAGCACGCTTTGAGTGAAAAGCTGAGGCTAACTCAATTCAATTTGATTTTGATCAAAAATCTATAAAGAACTGTATTTATGATGCAGGGCATTCAAAATTTTCAAAGTTTATTTGATGCATAAATAGATTTATATGGACTTTTAACTAAATACAATACGTTTGCATACAATATAGTCGACCATATCAATATGCTCTCAAATTGCAGCTTTGTTTCTGGATATATAGGAAGAATTGTGGTTTAGCGTAGGTTGTACAAAATTCCAAGGAAACGTTTCTAAAACAATCAAATATTTTATAGTTACATTATTACTATAACTAATAATTTTTTTACATAAATCACTTTACTTCAGCCTATCTTTGATGTAGACATCCAACTTATTAGCGGTCTGTCTAATACTAGCCTATCATAACCATCAGTAACAATTTCTTCTTTATCTAATTCTCTCTCATCTGATATCAATTTCCTTCTATGTATAATATTGGGTAACTGGCAGAATATATATCTTTTCTAATACAAGATAGCTAGCAGTCCTATTCTTATACAAAAATTGAATTACAACAACCAATTTTCATAATCCTTTAAGCCTTTTATAGAATTGGCTTGTGGATTGAATACGTTTTGAAAATTATGTACACTATCATTTTTCTTCTGCTGATTCTAGAATTAATGCAGCAATTTGAGACCAATATAATGGCGGCACTTTTGATTATATAGAGCGTGCACGATTCGAAGACGTACACGTCATTGACAGAATTTTCGGAGTTGCCAATACAAAAACAATAATCTACCCATCGAAGAATAATAACTATGTCCAGGTGAATACTACGACACATACAGCTCTGTCATTTATCGTGGCTAGTACTTTCCTGCATTTGAGAAGCGTTTCCAACGTTACTTGAAATATAAAGAAACCGGTGTTGCAACATTGTTTTGACGTTGTTGATGACGTGTACGTCTTCGAATCGTGGACGTACCATATTACATATTCTTCTGTTAATCAAAATAAATATTTTCATTTTCTTGCCTGTTGGCAACACTAAGAACAACAACAATAGAAATACGTAACGACCCTATGCGTATACATATATGGGCATACAATAGCAGATATGTTATTCTTTGGTGAATTTCTTATAATTGCTACAAATTTACTTTTAAAGGTATGTGAACATTTGATGCTTATTCTCTAGTAGACGTTTCGATTTAAAACTGCGCAGTTCTCAGGAGTGTGAATGAAATGTTTCCGCATGTTTCAACAGATACACGCTCAATTGGACACATACCTTTACATATTTCATTGACGTACACACGTCACTAGTAGTACATACTCCGTATTCGATTTTTGTAAATACAAAAGTGATGCTTTCAATTGATGCCAGTACGTTCGTCAGCTATCTCTTGTTATTCTTTTTCTTAAAACTCCATATATGTGTATATACAGATGTTTACTTGATTACGATTATTGTTATAGCAGAATACCTTTTCTTTAATAGAGTGATAATAACAGTGCAGTGATTATTTTATTAAGTATGTACCTATAGTTGGTAATATAAATTATTTAGAATATACCTTTATACCTAAGTTAAAGAACAATATGTATTAAATAAATGTAGTAATTTATTACACCACGTATATCTTTCCTTTTAGTTTAAATAAATGTATAAACGAAAAGCTTAATGGAGGGAATAAGAGAAAAGAAATATAATAATTCGTTCCTTTGCGTAAATTAGTTTGTTATAATAATAAATATACTTACATATATGTAATAGAAATGTACATAAAACAATAAGTTCCTGTGCATAACCTGTCGAAATAAAAAAATGTAAAACCTATTTTCAATCGTTTATGTTTCTTGTCTCATTCATTTGTCTCAAGAATATAAACGACACATTTACCGATATATATGTATATGTCAGCGACACTGCAGTTAGTTAGTAATGCAACAACAATCACAAAAATGACACCCATATACATACATGTACACACACATTTTTGTTCCGTTTAAAATGTAATACAAAAAATAGTTTTTACATTACGCGAATAAATGCGCCAGAGTTTTCTCAACTTTAGTAGTGATATATTAAAAAAATAATATTATGAATAATTAAATGATATTATATTACGTAATTATAATGGTAGTTGAAACTAAAGTTAAATTAAAATGAAAAAAATGAAGAAATAGCCGGAATCTAGATGAGCTAATCTTAGTTGATTAATATAGACGTTTACGTACCTAATATACATACAT
>ML219415.1:0-15832 GCA_004785975.1 Popillia japonica
AACCTTAAAACAGCCACTTATTTTGATCGGAGAATCCAAAAATGCAATAACATTCTAGTGTCCATTTAAAAGAAACCCAATTTTGAGACTTTTAGAGCTTTTAAAAATAATTTTAAAAAGTACCCATAATAGACGTGCATATATCCCAAAAACGAAACTTTTTGAAAGTCAAGTATTTTCGCCACAATATTCCGTGCCGTATAGCGTGAATAACCCTGTATATCCAAAAATAAATATTGAAATCTTCAGGCAGCAATTTAAGTTGATAAAACTTAAGCATCCATTACTCCTCACAGAAAGTTAATGAGGGAAGAAAAATAAAAATTGGAATAGGATCAATAATCAATAACGAAAATACAAAAACATTAATAAAGAAATGAAATATTCAATAAGTCACAGCGCATGCAATAATATGATGGTGGTTGCTCAGCATACTCCACCAAAGCAGCTCTCAGAAAAATATTATAAAGACATCATCAAGTTCAATGTAATGAAGATGACAAATTAACTGAACGGCATTACTTAATAAATCTAAAAACACCTTTCGTTGATTCTTTTTTTAGAAGAATCCCTACGACTTATCTTAATTTATGATATATATGTATTTTTATGACCTTTTAACTTATCTTATTATCTAGATAGTTTTTTCCACTTGTTAGGGCAATGATAACACTTGCAATTCGAACAAAAGTCAAATTTATTCCAAAACCTTTACAATATATATAATCTGGTTTTCGTAACAACTTCTTCAGTAGAATAAAATTGACATTTATTTTGTGTCAAATTATAAATAAATAACTAGCCATGCCTATCAACAAAATTATCTACAGACAAAGAAATTTAGTGATATATAGGATTATGTTTACAATATAGTGGAGAATTTAAGATACATATTTTGAAATGTAAAGTTATAATCATAACACTAATGCTCCTTATATCAATGTATTTTTTTGTCAAGCTCTAACAATTCTGTTCAAGGACTAGGGAAAAACATGGCAAAAAAACCTAGTCAAGACCTTAATTTTATAAAATTCAGGCGTGATTAGGTGATTAAATTATTATAAATAATACTTAAATTTTCTATATCTGTTCTAAAATTGACCGCGTAGATAATAACTTAATTTATGATGTAAATTAGCCCCAATATATTATGATGTATTGAAAGTACGAAGTACGCACAAACATTTAAATTTTATTTTTCAGAGGTTACAGTACTCTACTTTGACAAATAGGTTTTCACTATCTATTGGAAAGATCTTTTCTTCTGATGCGATTTGTAAGCTAGGGCTTATTTTTTCTCTTGCCATCTTCAAAAGGAAGCTATCAAGTGGCTATCTTAAAGTTAATTATTAGTTACACGATTGCGTCAATTAAAGTTTTAAATTTTACATGTCAAGTGACGCAGTCTTACTGGGAATGAAGAGTTCAAAAAAAAACTTAATCAATTCTAAAAAAAGGTCATTAAAACAGCCGCATTACTTTCATATAGAGGAGTTAGGGATGCCGATTTTTAATCGATTATTGGAAAAATCGATTATTTTATTTCTAAAGATCGATTTTTTGAATCGATTTTTGAATACTCGATTTTTTTTGCAAATCGATTCTTTTTTATATCCGATTTTTGTGAAAATCGATTCTTTCTTATACCCGATTTAATTTAACTTATGAATTTTAACTCGTGTTATATGCTATGTGTTGTATTTATGTACCTTTTACTATTGTAAAAAACACATCTATTTTTCTTTGACTTGTTCCACGCAGTATTGCATTACGGAATTAAATTATACATTATTATATTATTATTATTATTAATAAATATGACATAAAGTGTCATTTAGTTATAACAAGGCTTCTATGAATAGGTGTAGCATACGTTACCTGGATTCAAAGAATTTAACATTAAAAAAATTCTTATATCTAGCAGAGAAATTATACATTTCTGACCTGCCGTTTGAAAGCTTCAATCTTGGTTCCCTCTGTCATCCTACATTTTTTTGCTTTTTTCCGTACACTCACTGTATATTGCTGGTGTAATATAATGTACTAAGCCATATGTAATGCAGTGCTGCCAATAAAAAGTTACAAATGATTTAGATGTCATACCAAAAGTTAAAAGTTTTTTTTACTAAAATATAAAAAAAATTAGTTATTATTGTGGCCCTACTAAAAGTACACAAATCTAATCAAAACATCGATTATCTGTAACATCGATTATTTAAGCCTCGATTTTTTTCGGAATCGATTCTTGGAGTTTCGATTTTAATCGATTCAGAGAATCGATCTTTTGATTAAAATCGGCATCCCTATAGAGGAGGTTTTTTTGTGTTTTCAATAGTAATTCAATAGACTACAAATATATATGTGATTGACGCGGCATCTATTCATAAACTGTTGCTGTATTTCAACCGTCTTTGTGGTTTCTGGGGTTATTTAGTTAGCTGCATTACAATACATTTCAACAAAATTAAATGATAAAACTGTCTTGAGATAAAAGAAATTGATATGATAAACTGAATCATTTAAGGGGGGGATTTAGGAGACCAGTATGATTACTTACAAAATTACAGTAAAAAGTTTCATATTGAACGAAGCTTCTCCAGCTTTGAAGGATTTCTATTTTATAATAAAATTAGAATTTGTGTTTCCTCACATATATTGTGCCAAAGTCAACTATCTACATCAATTACTTCTATTCTTATTCTTATCATTAGACCTAGAATTCTATATACTATTAAAAGTTCAAAGAGAGTTAGTAATGTTTTTACCCAATTAACCCCTAACAATGGCAAAGTACATGTTCATGCATCAAATTTAATCTGTCTTTAACAATATCGTTTCTTTGTTTTGGCATGTTGCTGACCTAAAGCTGCAATTAGTCTTAACTTGCTAGACAAGAACGTGCTATAAAGTTAGAACGTGCGGTTAGGCGTACGCTAAACCGGCTTTACTATAGTGTTAAAGATTTACTTTGTGCATGGCGTAAGTGCATTGAAAAGCCGAACACGTGAAAGTTTTTATGCACCTATCCCGTTAAATACACAATAGAGTTTGACACCCTACTTCCATACATATATTAACTTAAAAAGATTATTTATTTAAAAAATTGTCTATCACCCAATCGATTCATTTAAGAAAGCGATTAAACAGATTTATTGCATACCCACACACAATACAAGAACAGAAACTGCTGTATATTTCAATACCACACGATTTCCTCATGTTTTGCGTACCCAACAACGGACAATTTCCATATTTTCTTCTCTCGATTTCCTCAAACCCGGGACAGGACGAACAGCCCGCAGCCGGCAAAAAACTTTTATCGCAAACGGATAGATTCAAGATCTTGCCGGTCGCGTCCAGCAACCGGGAATGTATAGTTGGAAACGCGTGGGATTGTGATTTATGCGTCGACCGCAGCCTAATCTGCTGGATAAGATTAGTTTTTGCGGCGCATCGTCCGTTCCGGAAACGTCTAGCAAGAAGTGAGACGGCCATTGTCCGGTTGCCAGGGTTGCCAACTGAGATAAGGCGACCCAGGTCGTCGGCGGTAGTACGAGAGAAGGGACGAAAAATGACACGTACAAATGCGGGAGTAAATTGCGTTAGTAAATCACCGAATAAATGAGCTTTATCTGTTGAAACAGTAGGGCCTAAAGGTTAGTAACGATATTCGTTTTCTTTTTTAAATAAGGATAGTCGTACAGAATATGCGAATGCTTTGTTGGAATTGCCGATGGGGTATTGGAAGAGTATTTGATGCCTTGAAATGATGCATTGATTGGCTACTTTGGGGCAATAATTTTTCCATCGTTAGCAAATTCTCGGCGGATCGTTGAGAATCAACGAATCAAAGAAAAAAAATTGTTAAAGTTGGCAATTAATTTATGCTCAATTTGTTGGACCACAGTATGCAAATTTATTTTCAAATCGAAATTTATCATCTCTTACTTCCCTTTTACTGGTTGACATAATCGAACACCTCAGACAGTAATTTGAACGAAAATGGATCGTTTTCACTGCATTGCCTCTATTGTAATTAAAAAAGTGCATCCACAGGGACGTCACCAAGAAATTGTTGTTACTCCAGAGCATGTAATAACGATGGACCGATGAGTCGGTTCGCCATCTTATATATCAAGAAGAACTGAAGCTTTATACATTTCGTTTATGGAAAATTTCATGAAAACCCCTTAGTTTACAAGTTTTCAAAATTCTAGTTTCTGATCCATAATTGGAACCACGTGACAATTTTCGCTACAAAATTTTGGTCAACTATGGAGCTATTGGTTCATATTTCTTTAATAATTATTCCAGTCAAAACATTACAGACAAGGCACGACTGATAATTAGAATAAGATGGAGCAGTTTGCCTAGAACAAACGCCACAAAAACAAACTTTATTGTGGTAAATATTCTAAGAGATAACATAATTTAACCTGATGAAATCATGATTGAATGATGATTGATTGATTTGAATCATGCCTTTTAAACCACAGTGAAATTTACTTTATTCAGGCCACCAGTGTCACGACCCCAATAAAGCCAATACTATAGTCAATATAATGATTTGTGTATGTCTGAATTCTAAAATATCGACAGACAAAATTTGGATTTCAATAGAACTGGAGCATTTACAGAATTGTACAATGTAAAAAGGTAATTCCTTGAATTGCCTGCAATTGTCATCGCACAGTACGGCAAAACCAGCACTAGCTTTTCTGTGAAAAGTTTCGTAAAAAAGTTGAGATCACAACTTCTCGATTATTTTTGAAAATGGTGCTTTCTTCTTTCCCAAACAAATAATATTAATTATACTTGGCTGGTGTCGAATTTTTCATGTGAAAAAGAGAAGCCAAAGTAGTTTGGGCCCATATAAATAATTCTGTAGTTCCTACTTGGATTTTATTGAAACTTGGTGACTGTTGCTTTAAAAATTGTTTAAAAATGAAGCTTTTGGAAAATCTATGTATATCTAATTCTTACATTACTTTCATATGTTAGAAATATCACAACTTCAGATTTATTAATTTAACTAACAGATCGTCTTCAAATAATAAATAAATAACCAACTACTTTGTGATTTTTAAAGTGAAAATTCCACGAAGTAGAAATGTTTAAACAAACCCTCTCATTGAAGTTCAAACCAAGTTAGTGCTGTACTATTGCGTATTGAATTTTTTCAAGGTAGTGTTAGTGCAGAATGACGAACTTGTAAGATTTTGAAAATTTTCCTTAATAATTTCTGGGAGTGATAGAATGAGTTGTAAATTTTCAGAATTATCAAATTAGAGAAATTTGTTTCCAGAAATTTTCCTTTAATAGTAATATAGAGACAGTTGTGAAGACAATTTTGCACAATATTGAGCAACAAACGTGTGAACATCTTTGAACCAAATTTCTGAAATTTTTCAACTACAGTTACGGAACCAAAGTTTGTAGTAATGTTTTGGATAAAATCTAGAAGCTAATCTTTCAAATAAGAAACTCGACACCAAATAATTTTGCACTAATTGAAAGATTTCAAACATATATTTAAAGAATTGTCAAAAATATTTGTTCTACCCCGAAATATCTAATTTTGTCATTCTGCCGTTATTGATACTTCTATATCACTATAACAATTGGTACTTTGTTCTCAATGCAGGTACAGCTTCTACGTCCAATCTCTTCTAATCATGTCGTTAACATTCCTGAGATACTTTAGTTCCATAACCTTCACCATCTATTGATTTAGAAATGACTTGATAAAAATTGATCGACTCGAATTCTTAAGTATTTGAAGATGGTTGTTCTAGTCTTTTTGCCATCGATCTGTGAATCAATTTATGAAGGCCACATGAACTTCCTTGTTTTGCCTTGTAAGATTTTCAAAAATTTGGTTGACTATAAATATCTTATGCTGGCTGCTTATCTTTTGTAAGGAACCTGATCTTATTTCTATTGTTTCTTTTCTATATGTATTTCAAGATCACTTTATTAGCTGGTAAACTGGTAGTGGTAGTATTTTTTATACAGTTTAATCACCATACTGCGCAACATTATGCTCACAGAATTATCCCTTGCACACTATCCTCTCTTTTGTGTAAAGGCATTACAATAGGTATTTCCAAGACCTTTGGTTTTATATCCTCCAATAAATATAGTTACCAATAGATGGACTTCGTTTTGCCCAAGAATCCTCAGTATTTCTGGTGTTATACTTTCATATTTTGCTGTTTTATTATTCATAAATCTTCCTTTGGACTCTTCCTCTATTGTTTACTTATAGCCATCTAGTTTATCCGTGCTTATTATGAGGTTTTGGTGAGCTTTCACTTGTTCGCCTAACCTTTTTCCAAATTCTTTCCACGAATTTCTTTCGTCCTCGTTCATCAACCGTTTAACTACATATTTTTGTTTGTAATTTATAGTTCGTATAGCTTCTTAAACTAGGTTGCAGCTGTCAAAAACATCTCAAAATCTATATCGAAGTTGTGGCAAAAAAAATATTTAAAAACCTTTTTATTTTCTGTTTCTAATGGCAGCAAAATTTCTCAAAATGCACACCTACCCTTCGATAGAATTTCAGTTTATAAAGTTTAATCGGCAAACGACTTGGTTAAGCGTCCATCCATATTTATTAAGCGCCATAAAATGGGTCCCCTTTTTTTTTATACAAACCGCATCAATAAAACATAAGTAATACGTACCGTCAAACGTTACGGCAAACCGTCTATCTGATCAAGAAGGTCATGGTCTCTGGGAACGTAGAGCGTTCCAGAAGAGAAACAGTCTCTTCGCCCGCCGAGGTCTACGTCACGGCATCACGACCACCCTGGGACGCTACCCTCGGACAGTTTCCAAATTTCAACGACTCCGTTGGGATTCTTTTAAATTTTTGACACATCCTAAAGTAAAGAACGTGGTCATTCACTGTAATATGATACCCCCTTAGGCACTGCTCCGCTTCTTGTCTCTATACATATACATGGATGTGAATATCTCGATGTGTTAAATAGGTTATTTGTATTATTCTTAAGCAAAGTTCGTGCAGAAATGTACAATTCCTGTTCGCGTAGAAATGACGTTACTCTAAAATTTATACACACCTGTAAGGTAGTCGATATTCTTAAGCATAATGGCGTGGTTCTTCCCCAACTGCTTCCGTAATAAAGGTGCTTTAAAAAATTATTTAATTTCTTAAGAAGTACTTGTTCGAAGTGGCCAATTTAAAGATAAGAATCTTCGGTTATCTAAGTTCCGCGTACGCTGCGCACAGTTTGCCTAACCTCGCATACATAATGGCTAAACCAAATATTGAAAATATGAAGAAGCAATATAAATTACAATATACAAACAGAACAATGAATTATCTTAAGTTATTGACTCGCAACTTTGCCGTTGTAGCATCAGGGCGGGTCGGCCAAAACGACGACGGTTAGAAAGCTGCGGGAGGTATCCGGACCAAAACGTAGGGGGGGCGACGGGGGAGGGTGTATTTACGTAGATTTGCGTAAGCTCAGCGAGCGGACACTTGTGTTTAAGTTACGGGAGTCGCCATATCCCTTAATTAAACAGTTCTGTTTGAACAGGCAGATTAAATGTGACATAGAACTGTAATCGTGCTTATTGTGGTGGCCCCGGCTCTGTGCTGGGGTCGCCAAGGTGATCCCTGTTCTTGCTGTTGCTGCTGCTCCTCTCCCGCGACCTGCTGGTATAGACTACCTACCGTTCCACTGGTACTGCTCCTGCCGCCCTGTGTACAAAATATTACTAATCCGCACAAAGTTTGGCCCTCTCCTCTATTGTCATTTGATTTAGTTGTTTTACGTGTCGTGTCATCGATTGGGTCTCCACCTCCGAGTTGGTGCCGTCCTGTTTTTGAAAGGTATTAGATAACCAGCAAACACCTCCGTTTGTTTCGGAAAATGATTTAGGTTTGACGTTGTAACCACCTTCGGTACAATAAACCGGTCGTATATGGTCAACTTTATAAACAAGATTCTAATAACTAGAGAAACAAATGGTGCAAAACCTACCAATTCACAATACGATTGTTCTATCAAATCATTCAAAGTTTTCTATAACATTTTTTCATTTAGAATTAATACGATTTAGATATTTTATTTAGATATACAAAAAAATGTTGAGGAAACTTGTGTTTGGACACCAAAGTCACTCGTTCCTTCTCATATTTTCTTATGTCACCATAAATTTATTTACATGTTTTTTCTTCATTACATTTACATTTAGATACTTTTTGAATATCAAGACTTCATTCAGCAGATGCAAATAACTATACAATTGGTAACCCTCCAATATTATTCATATCAATAGTGTAACTTTCTAAGTTAAACATTAGCAAAATGCAAACCAAAATTGATGGTAGTTATTCCAAAATCACCAGAAATAATTGATCAACAACAAACTTTACTAATTTCAGTTTTAGCTTCAATTGAACTAGCACTGCTTGAACCACGAGATAATTAAATCATTTATTATTACATAGTTGGTGTAGTCATCAATAGCTCCTGTGGCAAAACTTTTGGCAATGGGGATAAACCTAAACTTCTGGTCTTCTTGCACACAATGAGCAGAACTATAACTAAACTCACAGAATTCTGCAATACCAATAAATCATGGTATCAGTAAGTTGCTATCCTGGCTAGTTCAACACATTATTTATTCTGTTGTATAGAGTTTTAGGAATATTTAATCAAATTCGATTCGAGTCCAAATTTTCTAAAAATATTTGGCACCCTTAGTAAAAGTAGAGGTTACCAAGATTATTTCCACAAATAGGTGCCATCATAAATCGATCCCATGACTGTAGAAGAGGTTAATTTATCCTCTTGCCATCTAAAGACAAATCTACCATTTTACTAAGGCGTTTTCTGTGGTAACCATGCAAAACAAAATTGGTAGAAAACATGTTAAATTAAAAAAGTGCAACGTTAGATAATCAAATCCATTCAATAATAACAATAATTTTTAATTTCACATGTTATATCGTCAAAGTAATCCGTAGAGATAAGCTTGCAGTACTGAAATCTTTCAGATATTATCGCGATGAAAGGATTTTACTTGACGTTACGCTAATCCTACTGTCAGCTTCTGAAGAAAATTTCCAAAGACTGTCAATCTTTATGTACATATGCATAAAGTACACACAGCTGAAAGGCTTCAACTATTTTATAAACTGTTTCTTGCTTTACTTGGGCCAAATTTCGTTAATAAACCAATAAAAAACAAGCTAGTACCTCATCATGGATTGATCAAACTGATAGCATGACCAGAGAAAAGTCAAGTGAAAACTTTTCTAGGCAACATCACCCACTATGTATTAAATATTTGTATTTCGCTGTCAATACAAATTTATTACTAGCTACTAGAAAGTAATGCTGCCCATGAATTGCAAACATATTGCAAAAAACTTGTGATATTAGTATCTTAGAAATTACAGTCTGATTGATTCTTTTGCTTGACTCGCATTAAAGGAAAGAGTTGGTTTATGATATATGGTATTCCAGTATATAAATGAAGTTTGGTTTAATATTACGAAAGTTAATTTTGGCCCTCCTAATAGTGTAAATATATAACGTGTTGCTTCTATATTTGTTTCTAATTCTATCAAAACTATCTTCTAATTAGATCTTTACCCATAATGCGTTTGAATTCGCTGTCAAATAGTGTAACAGTCTGTGATTTTGTTATGTATGTTGTTATATAGAGGTTATGGTGATTATTCCTACACCTATGTACAGTTCGTTTCACTATATTTAGAAAACTTAGCAAATTTTAATCATTATTGCTCAGATTGTACAATAACATAAAACAGAGCACCAAAATAAATGATTAAAGGAGAAACTGCAAACTCAATGTCTCGCCAATAATGTTGTGTGTAATAAAGAGGCTTCGTCAGAAGCGGAAAGTAGGCGGTGAGTAGGAGAAGTCAGAAGCTCATGATAACTAAACATGTCAAGCACGCTAGAGGCAAAAACCTACGTATAGAAAGATGAGATGACTAGAAGTTGTGTAGACCTCATTTTTAATACTAAGATACTGCTTAGAGATAGCATTACTGCAAATTCTAAACAACTTAAAAGTAGTTTTTTCTCATAGGCATATTTAGAATACTTGCGGGAAAATTGAATTCTATTAGCAACGTAGATAGAACCCATGTCTTATATTTATTTTGGGTATTAGAAAACGAGCGCGTGTTTTGCATAAGTTGGCTAGTTTGTCATTTTTAAACATGTCTAATTGTAGAAAACTGCACTTCCTACCCTTTCTTTATAAAGGTTTAAAGGCGAATACCCCACAGTATAAGGTAGCAAAAATTAAGTGGACGATAGATATGGACCACATTAGCATCAGAAAAAAGAGGCTGGTAGGTATTTCTGCAGATCGTTCTCAATGTTTTGAACGGCAAATTAGTTACGTACGTAACCATTTAATAGCCCCTCCGCTGAGCCAGTTGTGAATTTCTTTTCTTGAACATAAATAAATAAATTGAGGAGTCATGCAAAATTTGATTTGCATTTTTTCCTATACATAATGGGTTAAGATCATGTCTGTATAATTTTTCTTATTGGGTCACCAGGAAGAGCAGCGATTATTCTGCGATTAGCTGAAAATAATTCTTTTTGCAATGATCTTTGCTATTTACCTTTAAATTTTATGTTTGTAGTATATGCAAAATTCGTATCGATCAATTAATAAACATCTATGTACTTTCAAGTAATATGGATTGAATATGAAAATCAGAAGATTCTAAAAATATGAGGAAAACCTAAGAAGTCTAAATTATTAAAAAAAACAGATTGATTTAGATGACTCAACCCCTGGTAAGGGGAAACCAGGGTCGTCCGACACGGATGTTGATAAGTCTCAACTATGTTATAGAGGGACCTCCCTGAGTATGTAGGTGTGAGCTTCTATCCAGTTGTTGTGCACGTTCTTTTTATACCGTTAATGTTGGTCTCCATATAAGCAAGCGTACGTAGCGTTGTGGACTGGATCTACGCCCGCCACCCAGCCAAAATACCCGTCATATCGCAGGCTTGCTCGAATTTATTTATTAATAAAATTACCACGGCAACCACTATCATTTATGAATAATTTACATGAAATATAATTCTTAATATTGTGTGCAATAAGATTGGAAAAAATTGGAAGGAATCACACGCGAGGCACCGGAGTGGTAGGCGTAGATCTAGTCCACACAGCTACGCACGCTTTGTTATACGGAGATCAACATTAACGTTGATTTTTCTCAGTAACTAGAGCGCGTTAAGGTAAAAACTCGTGCCTGGCTACTCTGAGGTGGTCCCTGTCGAACAACCCTGTTGTTCTCGTTGTCAAATAGGTACAGTTAGTGTTCTAATGACAGGAGGAGGAAGCAATGTTTGAGAAAATAAAACGAACCCCTACAGAAAGCAAAACGCAGTCGTTGCAACTTATCATCACATAAAGCATTAATAAAAACTCGTGAATCAAGCAAAACATAAGCGTCTAGATTTTGAAAAACTTTGGGGGGAAACTTCAAATGCGAGAAAAGTTTTGTTTTATATTATTTCACCTTTATTAAAAACCTGTCATTAAGATCGCGATAATTAGTGTTGTAACAAAGCCATGTAAACATATTTAAACACACAATGTACGCAGCAAGAGCTGCAGTGTGTAGTCTAGATTAGCAATACAGTTTGGGTAGCCACCCCAGCTGCATTCGCCACCAAAAGAATGTGATTTTTACAGTTTCTTATAAACTTGACTATAAACAAACTTTTCACTGACATCTACCTAATTTCTGCTGCTGTGCATATAGGTGACTTGTTCGAAAAATAAAATAAATTGCGAAAAATTATCTTAATTATTTCACTTTTTCTTGTTGGCAATGCTTAATTCTAACCTCTTCTTTTCCTTTCCCAATTCAGTTTTAAATCCGTTTCTTTTTTGTACAATATCGTTTTTATAATAAAATTTAACTAGGCTGCTTTACAATTCAATTTATATTCCAACATGGTACATTTTAAAGTCTAATACGTACACTATTAGAATATTACTACGTATCTATCACGTCAAAGCAGTCTATACCCAATTTATAACACCGTGAAGGCTATATTTTATCCTCGCTTCGATAACACGCACTTGCCGGAGTTATCCTTGGTCAGATGCAAAACGTTTTTTCGAGCTTTAGAGGATGCTACTAGCGGGGTCAACAGATCCGGGGATGGACTGGTAAGAGGGCGACACTGTAGTGTAGTAGCCTTATGTCTCACCAACACACACGAACTTGCATGCATCTATAAACGTAGCGAAAAACTCTAGGGGCCGTCAGACGCACGGCCATGTTATAAATAAGGATTAGGCTCGTAATTTCTACCCCCACGGCCCATAGATTCCTTTTAAAGTTATTTATTTTAAAATAGTGGCAGCCCGGTCTAAAAGCATCCACGGCTGATGACCGTTTAGTTCGATTTTTTTTCGCTGGGTTCCATCCATCCAAAAAAGGGGGTGGAAAAAATACGTAACCCGATACGGTCCACTTATTTTAATTTTCTGCGAATTTTTATGTCGATGAGGGTAGAACGTCGAACCCGCGTAGAAGCGAACGGATGATGAAGGTTTCCCCCCGGTTGATCGGTCCTCGGGTCTTGTAGTCGACGAGCAAGTGTCAGAGTGTCTCCGGTCTAAATTTATGTATCGCGCTAATCATATTAGCGTCTGATGTAATATCGGTTTATGTCCTGGGACTCGGTAGAATCCTTGTCCGTTGCCTGGTGAAGTTTGTTCGGTTAGAAGTTTATCGCAAATATTCAGAAGTAGTGTAACTAGATACCGTTTAGTTTGGTCGTTCTACTGGTGAAAGTAAAATTTTACTAAGGACTTTCAAAGTTAACTGTTACTGATTTTTGAGTCTCAACATATATGAATTGTTTCGATAATTAAAATAGGCACAAGCGTATAAATTTGAGGAGGACACCACCGCGACCTTCCCGGTCTGAATAAGAAGGAAAGAAGTACTGATTTCGTCTACACGCTTATTGTATTCATGTCTGGTTTTTTTTTCTGTCAAAATACGTCTTTTAATATTTTTTCATTCTAAGCTCTGTGTGGAGCCTTCACTATGTCTAAGTGAACTAACTAGCCACATCTTTTTTTAGAAACTATGTACCTGAAAAAGATCAACAACTCTTGCCAACAGCAGTAGACTAATTTTTCTAAAACTTGTGTTGGAATTCCGCGCAACTCATTTTTGAGACCTCTCCTATTTGTAATTTATACTCTCCCATTATTTCTGCTTCGAAATTCTATTTTCTTTTCATTTATATGCTGCGATTTGGAAATTTTATTGAGGAATTTGCAAAAGTCAAAAATATTGCACATAAGATTGAAGTTTATCGATTTCGTACAGCATTCTGGCGAAGCCTCTTGAAGAGACAGATCGTCACTACATTCGTTCAACTCTGCCATTGCCATAACTTGAATTGGAAATCTAGCGAAGCGTGTCCTACGAGATCGCCTCCTAATCAACTAGACTCTCTCTCACTCTAGACTCAAGACTCAACCTGTTAGATTAGATTAGATTAGATTAGGGGTGGCCCTACGGGGCTCCTTCACCGCGACCTTCCCGGTCTATTGTGATCCCCAGTAATCATAGAAGGCGCCCTCTAACTTTGCCCACTTTATGAGGCTTAACGTACTCAGGAGCGGCTCTGTGCCCAAAATTAGAAACCTTGTCCTTGCCAGGCCTTCGCAGTGGCACAGTACATGGTCTGGGATTTCTTCCTCCTCCTTGCAGAATCTGCACATGGCATCTTCCGCTAGGCCTATGTTGTACATATGCCTATTTAGTCTACAGTAACCTGTCAACAGGGCTACTAACATTTTGACGGTTTTCCTGTCTAGTCTCTAGTGAATTCAGGCTTCTGTTCTTTTAGGAACTCTTTTGCCTGTCTTTGCCCAGGTGATCTTTGCCACCAACCCCTGGACCTATTGTGTATCCATTCGTTGATGGATTTTCTGATTTGTGATTTGGTGGTGCCGAAGGATGGGCCAGGCCCGACGAATTGCCTCGACGAAGCTTGTCTGGCCGGATCGCCTACCGCCTCATTTTCTTTCACGCCCTCGTGGCTGGGAACCCAGGCCAAAATTAGTTTCCTTTGGGAACCCACCTCGTTTAGGGCATTAACACAGTCCCAAACCAGTTTGGAGTCAACGCTTGCTGAACTAGTCGCTTTAAATGTTGCTTGGCTGTCCGCAAAGATGGCAACGCTTTTTCCAAACTCGGTCCTTCTTTTCACTTCTCTAACGCAAATGGTGGATTGCTGCTACCTCAGCTTGAAAGAGCGTTGTGTCCTTGCTAAAGCTTATCGAGAGAGCCTTCCTAAGCTTTGCTCCGTAGACTCAACCTGTTACAACCAGCACTAGTAATTTGTATTTCTTATTGCGTTCAAACATGTCGATTTTCGTATCGACGAAACAGCATTTGCGGCAAGCATTAATATTTGCTTTAATCAAAAGAAAAAAGCTAGTGTTTTTTTTTTGCTTGAAGAAACCTATGGTGAACATTCACTAACTCAACAAAGTTGAGAAAACTGGATTAAACGATTCAAAAGTGGTGATTTTAATGTCAGTGGTCTGGCTGGTCAACCAAAGAACTTAATCTAGAATTGGAAGCATTATTGAAGGAAAAAGCCCAAACAGAAAAACCACTTTCCAAACAGTTAAATGTTACTTTAGTAGCAACACGCAAACGTCCACATGCTATGAGAATGATTAATAAAAAAGGAAAATGGGTACCACATAAACTAACTAAAAGAAATATTGAAAATATTCTAATGGTTTTGCAATTCTTGGCGTACAAGCAACCGAAAATTGCATTTTTTGCATTAAATTCTGACAAGCGATGCAAAATGAATTTATTACCATAAACTTAAACGGAAAACATCTTGGACTCATTTAGATGAACCATCTACATCAACAGCAAAATGAAACAATCATGGAAATACATAACATTATTTATGCATTCGGTGGGATCAGAGCTATGAGCTATGAGCTCCTAAAACTGACCGGAATTGTTACTGCTGAACAACGATTAATAAATTTGAACCATCCATTGATCGATAAAGCTCCGATTTCTGCCAATACACTATGAAAAGTGATTTTGCTACATGACAATGCTCGACACATGTCGCAAATAAGCAAACAATTGGAAGCACTCAAATGGAAAATTCTACCACATCCTCGATCAGATACTATCTATTCAGAATCCATGAAGAAATAAAAAAAATGCTCTAAGAATCTGAACACCTTAAACCGCCAAATACATACAAACAGTACGAGAAAACGTACAATTGGAAAGCAAAACTTCAAAAACATTGTCGAATATAATCTTTGTTTTAGTTCCAGATGAAAGAGTCAAATTTTAAAACATTGAGATATTCTTAAAGTAATTATTTTGCCATTATGGCCTTAAAAAATAAATCATGTACAGTTAGACAAAGAATACTTTACACGTAATGCTAGTTGAAGCTCCACATTGAGTGCATGTTGAAAATCATCAGTTTGGGTTATAATTTAATGTTTGGGCAATTCCATATTCCAACAAACTATTTAAATGAACTCTAGAGATATAACTCCTTCTTCGAGCATAGCCCTTTAGTTGTTTTTTTGACATTCTGCTTCACTATTGTGGTTACCATATAATGGTCTGAATCGGCACTGACTCCTCTATATGTTCTTACGTCCATTATTGATGTTTGTTTCCTGTTAGTAACCATAACATGGTCTATTTGTGTTTGGTACTTTTTATCTGAAGCTGTCCATGTGACTTTATGACATTTTTTTT
>ML219415.1:16232-30368 GCA_004785975.1 Popillia japonica
GCCGTGATAATTTCTGTTCATTTCATATACAGATTCTGATCCTTTTCGTTGCCATATCGTTTTCCTATGTTCCAGTCCAATCTCTTTAGTTTTTTGACTTACTTTCTTATAACTTTACCTTCATATGTCCCTATTTTATTTCTTTTCCATTTTCTCTAAGTGTCTTGGCCACTATCCTTATCTTCTTTTGAATTTGTCTTTCTTACGGCATTAAATCGCTATCAATGTAAACTTTCTTGCCTCTTAGTCGACCTTTACATTTAAACACCTCCAGTTTCGCTTCAAAACTTTCCATTACTACCACTGCCTTATTTTGCGATATATTTTTAAATTCCTTGATTTTCCTAGTTATTGCTCCATCCATTTGTCCACCTGTTTAACTGTTTCGGTACAGTTTTTGCGCTTCCTTTTTTCTATATTCTCTAATTTCTTCTCTAGCTTCAGCAATCTTTCCTCTACTCCTTTATATTTCTCTTCCCATTTCTTATTTGTCATTTTGATTTCATCTCTAAGAGCCTGCACTTATTTATTGTTGATTTCGATTTTTTTCTTTCATTTGTACTATAGGTACTGCAAAAGTTTTCTAAGATAATTTATGCATCTTACTTGAAGATTTTTGGTTTCTTGTCTTTTATCCAAGGTGGTGCTGAGGATAAGCACTCCTCAGCAATAGTTATTCTCCGAGTCAGTTGATTGGCAGGAGAGGGCCAGTTGCTTAGATTTCGTACTCATCCGATTATAATATGTATGATAGACTTTCTTCTACAGCGATACTAATACTAGAAAATCACCACATAAACATAAACATATTCATGAGAATTAACGCTATTGTGTGACACACATCCTGTGGACAATATTAGGTTAGAAAAAAAGGAAAGCGTGTAGAGCAAAGAACAACAACTCTTAATGTTTGACAAAGTTTAGAAAAGCAAATCTCTCGGTTTACTGCAATAAACCCAACACTATTCCTAGATACTATTCCTGAATAAATATTTCTTTTGAGCAAGCAAGAAATCCATTAAATTTGTTGCAACTTCTACTAAACTTTGTAGAAAAATACCATTATAGACCTGCTCCGCTAAAGAGAAGTAATTGGCTAACGTAGTATTTCGTAGGCAAACATCTAATTCGTTAAAACCATTTACTATATAACATCGCATCGTAGGTTTTACTATTCGGTGCATTAACGTTGAAACGACAATAGATTCCATTCAAACTCGGAGCGCATCACCAACCACCGCACCCGTAACTTTGAATCACCACACATTCGATTTCTATTTCTATTTTCGAATTGTTCGCAATTGCATCGGGAGATGATGTTTCGAATCGGTCTCGTCCGAACGAGTCTGTCGTCTTTATTGTACGTCGTTAGGGACGGTGGTGGTAATAACGCTAGATGGCGCGTCGGTAGGTAACGCCACCATTAGAATTGCCCACAGTGGCCGTTTCACTCGTTATCAGCCCGGAGTACTAGTTGACCCGTCCACGGGTACTAATGATCATTTCCCATCGTCCCCCTTTCAAGCTCTTCTCGCTATCATTAAATTCGACGATTATGTTAGCGGTTAACTTAAACTTATTACGTTTGCGAACTGCTAATATAAACAGGAGATACAGACGTTACAAATGCAGTTGCATAATATGTATGTAGATGTAATATATGGAGTCTAAAGTCTGTTTATCGGAAGGAATCTTTGACGTATAAATAGATACTTATAGACTTGAAGATAAAAATGGTTCAAGTAACATTCCAAATGGAAGATAATGGCTAGATGCTCAGCCTTCTCTTTGCTGGGGCAATTGCCAACCTTTATGATGTAACACTTTCAATCAAAAAAAGAAAAACATGAGCATATCTGTATTGAGAGGGATCTACATAAACTCGTCTAAGAAATTAAGAGACGGCAACTCTATCAACTAATGGAAAACTGGAATCTCCCCTACATATCCACTGATGAACCTACGTATTGACCCACCAATACAAAAAAAACTCCTCGATCTTGTTGATTTCAGTGTGACCAAAAGAGTATCAAACTGTAAAGAGCTTTGATCTCTCTTCTGACCATTCCCCAATAGTAACTGTAATTGGTACTGAAGATCTCGAACAAAATCTACCACCAATTCTAGGGAATAAGTTCGTGAACTGGGAACAATTTTGATCGCTTCAGGACCACAATTTAGACTTAAAAGTTTCATTCAAATCTGACTCGCACAGAGGCCACGTATTCCGCCGAGTATTCCCTCTGGAAACCTGCCAAGAAAATAAATCGACCTCAATTGTCGTACCCTTCCATCAGAACAAAAAACGGCGAATGGACCAGGAGTACTTCCAAGTCTTTCCAAGTTATCTGACTGAAGTATTCCAACCTCTTTCCCCCAACAATGATAGTGAAGATAGAACCAGTTTTAGCAAACTTCAGAATAAATAATGTAGAAAAGGATACTGACCCTAAATTAAAGGAACTATCAACCAAGAGCCTAAGGTATTTGATGCAGATTTTTAATGGCTTCTTAAAAATAGGTAATTTTCCCATTCAGTGAAAGGTAGCCCAAGTTACATATTCTTATCCCAAATTCCGGAAAACCTACCGACAATGTCAAGTCCTACCGACCAATCGACCTACTAGCGGCTCCATAAAAATTATTTGAAAAGATTCTTCTGCAGAAATTGGAAACCATACTATAACAGCAGTATATCACATCTCAAAACCAATTTGGCTTTAGACCTCAACATGCGCCCCATAGAACAAATCCATCAAATAATTTAAAGTATTACCCACAACCTTGAAAATAAGAAGTATTGTTCTGCAGCTTTCTTAATGCTGCTTAATATATCACAGGTTTTTGATCATGTTTGGCAGTCACCAATAAATTCTCCAGAAGGAAAGAGCCAATAAGTAAACCGTTTACAATGCCAGTCGACACAATCCATGTCCACACAAACATTTTTTTGTTGAGAATATGTTCGGCAACTAACATGAAGATTCCCCTTGGACTCCAATAATGTTAACCTATTGGTAAAGTTTGGGTTTAACTGATGAGCAGTCACTTCCCCCAATCACAGACCATCCAGATTAATTGTTAATTAAAAAAATTATGATGAAACATGTAGCCAAACATCATACACTCAATCTGAGGCGATTTTCTTTTCGTGGACGTGTCTATTCTCTATGACACACCATTAAAATAATTTTTTGTCCGGTTGTTGTGGTGTAGTTTTTGAAAGTAAGCAATGAAGATGTCCTTAGAAAGCCAATGGACTGAGAAAAGGACATCAGTAGCAAAAATTTGGATTCCAATGATGATTGTTGTAATATCTTAGGTAAAGTTTGCTATGGGCCCAATCATTGCTGCTGCATTAGTTTCAACTGAAGCAATTACTAATTTCGTCCTATTTTTAAATAAAGGAAATAGTAAACGCAATGGAGGGGAAAGCTAATTTGACAGATCCACTGATTACTTTTGTTTTACATGACTAAACACTAACACTTGCTCAGTCGCAAAATTATACTGAAGGGGGATGACCCACTGGAAGTCAGGCTTCCATTCGTTGTACATGATATGGATGGAGTTAGTTATGCCTTAATATTCGTCAAATTGATGGATTGTAAAAGCCCATGCTATTTTGCAGGTATCCTAGTGGTTATGCCAAACTGCTCTTGAATGACATTCAAAATCTGCTCATCCACATTGGCAATCTACAGATCTAACTTCTCCTCCATATTGGAGAAGTGGAGCGAGATATTACGTATTCTTCGTTGGAAGGTTTTTAAGATTAGTTTAACTGGAGATCTTGCGGATGTCTTTCTGACAGGTACTCGTTAGGCTACAAACTACAGAATTTTAATCATCTGTAGGATTTCTATGCTTAATATAAAAATATTATTCATGGTATTCTAGTTACTAACAAATACCTTCGACAAAAAAAAAGACGAAATCGGAAAAAACAACATTCGATTGGTGGAAAAATGCATTTATCATGTAACGGAATTTTGCGTATTCTTTTGAGATCGTCTCTGTTTATACAAGAGAAATTCTATCGCGCGGAACTCGCCACAGAGCAACCGACATAGAGAGAAAAAAAAGGGAGTGGATGAGAGACGAAAAAAAAAGTTTCATCAATCTACGGAGGACGAGCAAAGAAAAATATACCAGTCACGGATAGTTTTTCGTCTTCTCCTGTATGCGCTATACTATGCCGTGCTATATATGTAACCGATTGACTGACTCAGCACATGCTACCCCTTAAATTTTTTACGCTACATATCTTGCCCTTCACTGCCCTGTCCTTTCTCTCAGATAGATATAAAATTTTATTCATATATTAAAATTTCAAATACGGACGCATATGCTCTTTTCTTTCCGGGCTACTTGATGTTCGCAACATTACGTATATAGGCAGGAGAACAAGCGATAAATCAATTTTATTGTTATTCGGGCAATCTCTTGTAATTTTGTTAATATTAGAATGCATGCTTAACTGAATAATCTTCAGCAATCTTCACTGTATCAAGATTTTGTAGATTCTACAAAATAAACAAATAAAATATTTAGAACGATATCCTTGCAAAATTAGCCTAAATTAGGATACCCTTTCCAATAGACCTCACAGCATCTTATTGGGAAAAAATATTTTGAATTGACTGTAGATGAACGTCAACATCGGACAAAACCCGATCCAAAACAAACACAAATATTCTATTGATTATTTTTCCTGTGAGAATCCAGCGGCCAACAAGTTAAACATAACCCTATTTGATCCACTTGTAACTTAACCGATTTGTTCGAAAAGCATTATATTTGTATCGGCAAAAAAACAAGGACGTCCTCTTTTTTTTACCACTTCCGTACCTGACTTAGGTAGAACTCTCATGCAGTTCCTGATGTTAGAGGTGAACTGTAATCGGGGCACTAGAATGAACGGTTGCATTTTTTTTTGTATGGTACAGACATTTAATCCCAAAGACGTATTGTGTCTGGATGACGTTGTGATAGTATTAAATGAGAAAAAAATGTCAATTGTCCCCTATACTTTTTTTCCCGGGCAGATTTTAAATTGTACAAATGTAATCCGCTCCTGTATCTGTTTTGATGCATGACCGCATGAAAAGTATTAAGAAAAATTTATAGGCAATCTATTAATCATTCTTTTGTGTGTAGAAAAAAGTCAATTGTAAGGGTGAGAGTAATTTCAAAAGATGTAATTTTAAATTTCTGTTATTTGAGTTCTATAGGGTTATTGCAATTTTAAATGAAGCAGTTTATAATGTTAATGGCCAAGCTATCGAATGCAAGTTTTGTTAAAAGATGCCTACGTGGCAAGTTATACATATGTTGAAATTGTAAACACAATTGACGCTTAAAAGGTATGTATTGAAACCAACTAAAAAGTCGCTGTACTAATCTCGTTTATTAATAAATCCTAGACTTTGTTACTGGGGGAACCATTACTAATGCAAAAGTTAAAGTTGAATCAGTTTGTTTTTTCTGGAAGACACAAAAATTCCCTGTCTAGAATGCATTAAAAAAAATGAACATTTATTTTTGCCTGATACTATTCTTTTGCGTATTATTGTTTATAGTCAGTGTTCTCAAGTAGAAAAAAAAACTTGAAACTATTGCGCTTGGACAGATCGTTTGTGAGTCGAATTAGAAATACTTTATTGGACACAATGTGGTTTTCTTCGATTTTATAAAAAGTTTAATAAAAGTTTTATAAAAGTAATTTTTGTAACAAATCCGCAACTTTAGAAGCAAAATATGTCCATTTTTTATGGTGTGTACAGCTTCAGCGGCTTTCTAACCTGTATTACTTCTCAAGACTATTCGTTGCTCTTGCAATATAAGTTGTGTGTGCAAATGTGCGCCGTGGCTTTGTTACAACATTACTTCGTCGTAAAAAATATTATGCTGTTAATTATGCCCCAACAGCCAAACTCTCTCAAACTCAAAACAACCGGAACTTCTTAGGAACTTCTTATCGTAAGTAGCATCCTCAGGCAACCGCACTTGCGAGTGCATCTACTGGGTTAGTCTACACATGAAAACTTTTTGGTAGCAATTATTTTTTACATGTGGTAGATGATAGTTACAAAGCCTTCTTAAGCTGTGCAGCTACGCTTGTTGTGTATTGTTGTGTGTGTCGATGTGTTTAGTGGCATTGTTACCGTACTAACTTGTTCATATACAGACTGCTATAACATTTTTCGGAAAAATTGTGACTGTCTCCACCGAGAATGTAACGTTAGAGTTTAAGTGAAATTTTGATGATAAATGCAGAATGAGTTTAGTTTACTAAATTTTATATTGATATTGAGAAATAAGCTCTACGGTTGACGGAAAAGAAATTACACCTATTTAGTAATTATAATGGATGTGTACTAAAACTGGGTCTACAACTAATATTTTAGAACAGAACTGTCAAAGCTGATCTCAACTACCAAAACTTGATTTTGTTATTCACTTTAATGCGTGATTTATAAGAAATAACACTAAACAGTGAAGTAAAAATACACTGAATCTACTCGTATACCTACCTTACTATTATAGTGTAGATGTCACAATAGAGTTGCTGGTATATTTTCAAGCATATTCTGAAAAATCTACCAAAGGTCAATCAGAAAATTTAGTGCAAGTAAAATCTTTTAAAATTTAATCAGACAGATTATTAACAAGATTATTGTAAATAAAGATAAAATTTCCGAATTTTTTAAAACTATAGTGACATTGTTACTTCAAATGCGAGTATATATGTAGGTACATATGTACAGTGGGTTGATTTAGAACCGACTCACCCGACAAGCGACATGGACCTAACGACGCACACAAAAACTTTCTACATTTAACTGGATGTTTGTAGTAATAAAGCGATTTGTTTATGAACTGGTACGCATACATTTAAAATAGCTAGAGAAATATATTCTTTTTCAGATACTTTTGGTATCTGTATTATTACGTAGCATAGCGTTTGCCAACACTCATTAAAATAACACATAAACACAAATAAAATAATTATTCTATTTCTCCTAACCAATAATAGGGTACAAATTAATTTTAGAACCATAAGAAAAATTATTTATCGAAGCAGTTATTAGACAGAAATCTATGTTCACCTTAACTGTGTTTCGTTAAATATGCCTGATTTTATTCTAGTATTAATTAACACACAGTAAACAAATAATAATTTATTTCAAATAATAAGGAAGGTAACGAAAAAGACAGTTAAACTAAAAACAAATTACTACAATTTTATTGTGTAGTTTCACATGAAACTCAAACAATACGAAAATCCTTACTCATACAATTTTTTAATGGCATAAATACTTCGAAATATAGAGAAATTGTATGCGCTTGTAATTTAACTATATGTATGTTAAAATCGCATTAAGAAATTATCGATTGAAGAATATATAAATGATCCCTTGCACTAAATATCATCATATATATGTAGTTGCATATGAAACTCAAATTATACAAAAATCCTTACTCATACATTTTTCAATTACATTAATACTTAGAAATATAGTGGAAATGTAGGCGATAGCGATTTAACCATATTTATTTATTTCAGAACATGATAAGATCGCATTACAAAATTATCAATTTAGGAATATATAAATGATACCTTGCATTAAATATAATTGTGTAGTTGCATATGAAACTCAAATTATACAAAAATCCTTACTCATACATTTATTAATTAAATCAATACTTAGAAATATAGTGAAAATGTAGGCGATAGCGAATTAACCATATTTATTTATTTCAAAACATGATAAGATCGCATTACAAAATTATCAATTTAGGAATATATAAATGATCCCTGCATTAAGCATAATTGAGTATGTGCATATGAAACGCGATTTGATACAAAAATATATTGCCTCTATAAATAGTAATTTACATATAGTTAACCATATCATTACTGCTTCGTATTCGGATATCGCTGTAAATCATACTTTTATCGAGTTTAATGGCAGTTTGAGTCGATTCTAAATCAACCCACTGTACATATGTATATAGGCAAAAGCTAAAAGCAAAAAGTCAAATCTCAAAAACTCAAAAATATTATGTGGATAATATGTTGGATAAAAACGCATAAATCGCATTAATTAATTGATTCTATTGCGGAAAATTAAAAAGAATTATATATGAATACATATTTTAAATAATCTTATTATCTTCGTTCGAAAATATTTTTAACCATACAAAGTGATTCAAACCTTTGCAGTGAAACAAACATACATTTTTTAAATTGAGTCATTTTCGCATTTTTTTAATTAGATGGTCTGCTAAGTTACGCAAGATATTTACAAGTCCATTTCAAAAATACATATATAGGAAGTTTAATTTTAAACTTTAGATTTGCTTCTATTTATAAAATTTTATGTAAGCCTTGAAATCTATTATTGTATCAGGCAAAATTATTCAAAGATAAGAATTGTATAATGTCAAAAATAAAAATAATTTGAAATCTCCCAAAAAGTATGATAATTCGTTAAATAAGTAATCAATGTTTATAATAAATTATTATAAGTACCAATTCTATTCTCATAAAACTAGTAACCCATGTGTGTGTTAGATAAAGCCAGAAAAGGAATTCCTTTGTAATCTTTTATTATTTATTGTAAAACACTAACAAATTTAGCTTTAAATAAAATTTGCAATGTGTTTTAATATAAGCACTAAACTTTCTTTTTCTTCGAATATGTATATCTTCGAAGGTGGGAGGCCATCCCCATGTAGATTATAAACAATTTTTCATTTTTTGTGAAAATCCTTACAAACTACGTTCGAAGCTATATTATGTTCATAAGTTTGCCCGATTATTTTGAAAAAAGGTAAATAAGGTGTGACCGAATAGTTTCACCTTACATAATTTAAAGTACTCCATGTGAATCACTTCATATCTGTTGTCGAAATATTTACAAAACAATAAAAATCATCCAAACTTTTGAAAGGGCTAGACCCCAGTTTATCAATTATGAATCAATTAAATGATATGTTAGAATTAATCGGTTGATTTCAAAATTTAATTTATCTCGGCATAGAGGGCGAAAAAGCATAAATAGCCTAAGTAAAATAAAAATATTAGCAACATGCAAGAGATACATAAATCTAGTAAACGCCAAAACAAACATTTCTAACTAAGATATGACTAACAATAAGAAGAACTAACTACTAAGATAAAAACCGCTGTAGTATAGGATTATAAACTTTCGCAATGTAGCACCCGCTTTCAGAACTTGTTCTTCCCATATTTGTTCCAACTTGTAAAATATAAATAAAATTATAAGACTATTAAATTAGTAAATAAATCACATTTTACCAATTATCTTTCCATCAAGAAATATTTACAATTTCAAATTCTATTTCACAACGGCCCATTTAAGCTGGAAACTAAGGGAAATAACATGCATATAAATCTCCCCGAAATCGTTTATTTTGACCATCGAGATAGTAGTAAATAACAAGCACCTAATAGAGAGACTGTGCCAATGCACATCTTTACGATCTAAATTATCCGGTCAATTCTGAGCGTATAATCCCCTTGTCACGAGTCGCTTTCATTTTAACAAACACTGCGGCGCATGCCTGTTACGTACCGAACGCGGACACAGGGGGAGACACGTCTTGACCACTAAGGGGTGGTCAGTCAAGCAGACCGCACCCTACCGGACACCCCAAGTCAAACCCTTAGCAACGCGGAGAGTCCATGCCGAGCACGCGACCCCCTTTTTCGCGTGGCTCTTGATGAAATTGAAGTCGTTCATTTTAAAATATGTATGTAAATAGCAAATGCAATTTAGATTTTTAATATTATTTTCTACTTCTAGAAATTTTGATTTTATTATTGCGCAAAAACTTCTCAGCATATTAATTATTGTAATTAATCATTTCATAAAAATTTAAAGCTATCGACAATAAAGCTTTAAGAAAGTGCTTCCTGGTCGCTAAGGCTATTTTTTTTATAAAGAAGGTATTGGAGTTGCTCTTGTTGAGATTATTGTTTACAAAAGGCTAATTGTGTATAAAATCCCTATTGAAGAAGCTACTGAAACTGCCATAAATAAAATAAAATTAACTAACAAGATTATGTAACTAAGTTTATTTAAGTTTTTTGCAAATATTTTATTACAAATAAAAAGAGGTAGTATTCCATAACAATAAAGTGAAACGAAAGTAAAGGCACTCTTCTAAATTATACAAAATAAAATGTTGCGTCATGATATGATCTTAAGATAATGTATAACCAACCACCTTGTTGTTTTATTACTTCCAAAAAGACGTCATGGTGAAGAATTTATCAATTTTTGTCAGGTTTTCAAATCCACTAATTCATTCGCGGTTCTAATACTGTCTTTTAACTGGGCCACAGTTTTATACTGCTTCCCGTTGGCATCAGGATTTCGAGATGGTCAATGAAATGATTTAATTTTCACAGTTTTTTTGAACCACTCCTTCATTAGTTTAGCAGAAGGCACTGCAGTGTTATCCTATTGAGAAATAAAAAAAGCAACTACTTCTGCATAGGCACTCATCCAACTGATGTAGTGATGCTAAGGCAACTGACTTCCATATATATACCTATAGCACATATACAAATATGTAAAGTAAGCGTTGAAATAATACAATGAAATACAATGTCTGGATTTTTTTTGAGGTTCTTTCATACACGGATTTGCCTTTAAATTCATTTCTGTGACAAAGGTAGAAATACCCGAGAATTCATCATGTGCAAGAAGTATAACTTTATGAAAAATATCTTGAAAGCACATTATAATTCAGCTGGAACGCACTCAAAAACGTATATACATAGAAAATAACTAAAGTCAGCAATAACTTCAGAAAGATCTGCCTTAATGAGAAGAACATTGACTATGTTAGAAGAACCAAGGAAAAACAACATACAATGTCTGACTTGGTTAGAAAGCAATACTGGGCCTTACACAACGAATCTAAATCTGGATTCTCTATAAATAAGTAAGTCACTCAAATTTTTACAACAGTATACTGGAAATAAGTCAAGACTAAATGGCTTCTGAATCAACTACATAAGGTGGTACTTATCCTCAAGCAAATCCGCAAAGAACTGTATTCTAGCAACTTTAGTCCCAGTCATCTGCTACTACAGACGAACTGAAAAGGGACTGCTATTGTAATATCGATCGTTGGTTAAGCAACTAGCAGTTATAAATGGAGTTGCAACGATTTTTTGCTTGTTTATGCTTGCCTTGCCATCTGTAACATCAACTCATAATGGTAACCCTTAAGGTTGCTATTGTGTACTAATAGTTGTTTGGAACCACAAGAGATCTTCCCAGCACATCAACAAGGTGGATATTTCGCTAGGTACCACGTAAGGGTCTGATCAACAAAGGTTCTGCCTCAAAGACAGGATTGGAAAATTTCAAAAACAACAACATTGATCCTTAGGACTACCATCTTGGACAGAAGACGAGAAATGGTTATAGTATCCTGGGAAACTAAACTCTTCGCTTTGGATGAGAGAATAAGACTTCCGTGGACTGAGAAAAGTCAATGTGGACGGTAGAACGGTGGAAGCAGACAATTTGATCTGATAATGAATCAGTGCCAGATATGCCAGACTGTTATAGCGGCAAGAGGCCTATGACCTATTATGTTTTTTTTGTTATCAAAACTTATCTTCAGGAAAATGAATTGTTAGTTTCTTGTTACGCAATATTAGAAAGAAATCAAGCTTTTCTTTTTCTTTAAAATTTCGAGCAGAAGCTGGTGTGCGAATAATTGATCACATCGTGTATATGAAGCGTATGATGCAAAAGTCTCTGATCGGCAAATTCTAAAAGATGTAAGTGAATAGGTATCTGTATGTACCTAGTTGAGGAATACGATGGTGATGTTAGTTGTAGTTAAAGGTCGCTCTTTGATATGGAAACTTGGGATAAAAGTTACCAACTATATGCAAACCTCACTCTTTGAATTGAAATATTATTTGCAAATGGGTCTGTTTGCAGGTTGGTCAAGAAATTTTTTTTTTATGGATGATGTGTGTAAGTTTGTTGTTTGTGTTTAGTTTTTAAGAAAAATTGAAACTAACTGCTGCATCCATCGTAATTCTGAGAGAAAAGGGAGATAAAGCTTCGAAATCCAAAACAGTCAGAAAGCGAAATCAGTAAGTGTTTGCTTTTAAACTAAAAATGTTTTGAAGATCTCCGAATCGAGGCATTTTCAATTTCAACTTCAAAAGACTTGCTTTCACCAGAAGTGGAAGAGAAAATGTAGTAGTTCGTAGAGAGCCAAACTATTATACTGAAAAGTGTAAAAAAGATTATAAAGTTTCGTCGATATCTCCCAAAGCACTACCTTTTGGAAGGTATATTTGAAGGCGATAAAACTAGTATTGGCCATTTGTTAACAAGGCATTTTGGTAGCAACTGGAGAAGCGCATCACAAATCAGTATTTACAAAACAGTGCTCCAGTCAACTCAACTAGACAACAACCAAAGAACTACACCTGATGATAAGAATAATGCACAAGGACAGTGCATGCCAGAATATATGCATTTGCAGTTTTAGGTTAATAAAGCTCACGTTTCCTTTTATTTTTAACTGTAGAGTAATGTTTAGTTCGTTTTTGTAAATCTTAGAATTCTAGTTTCTTTTGTATTATTAAAAAAAACATTCAAAATCGGCTCCAATGTGCAAGTGGATTTTGTATTATCTTAAAATAAAAGTTATGGTCTTCTTAGAATAACAAGTCAATAAAATTTTTCTGTCGTAATGGATAGTCAGCTTCAAAACTTACTCTTTGTTGCAATTAGATACAAAACTTACTCTATGCATAATCAAAATCGAAAATTAGGCGATCCCTCAAGTTACTGACGTACAGCACAAGTAAAACTTTCTTGTAAGTTAATATAGCTACTTACCCTTAAAAGTTTAAACAAGTAGCACACCGGAATCTACTCCCAAAAGTACTTTGTGGATCTCTCCAAATAACATATTCAGCAAAATGCGACTTTTGCATCTATACGCCTGATATATGCATTTTTGTATTGAATTAGTTTCTCAATATCGACATAAACCGTTGCCCATTTATATCATCTCCGTCAGGAAAACCCATCTAGCCAAACAAAAAGAAAAAAAATAGCACAAAACCCTTCCGCTACATAAAACCGTCACCAATTTCTCACACGGAAATCAATCAATAATTTAAAATATAGAAGAAACCTAGTGTAGCGGAAGCATCGTTGCATCCGTATGCTGTCTTCACACGGTCAACCCTTTTTGCGAAACCGGCTGGCGCTGCAAAAAAAATAAATATGTTTCGGGGTCTTCCCGAATTTTATACCTGATGGTTGCCCTCTATCAGGTAACGAGTCCATTACATTTATTCGCGTTTATATCGAATGCGATGTAATATGTATCTACGTGACGCATATGTTCCGGATACCTACATTGATCTAAAAGGGTTGTGAACCATTTCGTAGTCAACCCTACGGTAATACAAAGGACTTATTTGCCTTCGGTCCTTTTCTAGGACGCAGCATACTGTATGGTTTAGACATGCAGACATAGTGTAAATATTCGATTTCTAACGGTTTAGTTATGCATAACCATCCATTACTCACTGTATATGTATATACAATACACACACATTTCAAGACTTATTACTATCACAATACAAATGCATGTTTATGTATATTAGCATCTAATGTATTCGTTTTGGGGGCATTAAGAATCCGCTTCATTGGTAACGTTTTCCGCTGTCGTCAGAAAAAGGGATCTGACGTAAACGGAGCGATTCATCAAAAAATCTCTTTTACAAATGCTCACGATGATATGTCATTGTAAAATCTGTAATATTTCAATGTCCGCACCGGAGTTTCGGTCAATATTTCACTGGCCTACCGCATAGAAAGAACGGTAAGAGACTTTCTTTTTCCACCCTTATACACATACATACGCGATCGCATACATTTACATATTTTCTGATACCCGACATACAGAGACATACAACTACAAGCTTAGCTAAAAATCAGTAAATCACACAGTTCTTATATCTCCGTGCATGTGGTATGGTGTAACGACCTCAGGCTAGTAATTGAAGTTTTCAATATTATTCTTAAATATGTCATATTTTAAATTTAT
>SMLS01073634.1:0-40287 GCA_004785975.1 Popillia japonica
TATAAACTCAGCATTGAAGACTAGATGATTATGATAAGGTGGGGAACTGTGCACTAACTTATTCTTATTAGAAAGTTAAAATTGAATGATGAGAAACCATCAAATTCGTATTGCTTCTTTATTTTCGCACTTACCGTCTCTTAGCTACATACATACCTCATGCCACATACCTCATGCTACATACATACCTCATACCTTGATCATAATTTTAAAATTATGATTTAAAATAAATTAGGTTTGTAATTTCATCAACATCGCAGCTGTCTTTGCACAGATTGGAAAATGGTGTAATAACCATGCATTGGCCACCACAGTCACTGGACGCAAAACCTATCGAAAATGTATGATTCATCGTGAAACGTAAACTTCAAAGAAAGCATATATTCGCAAAACATCTATCTTACCATGTTCGCAAAATATGGCGCTCTCTTTAAACATCTAATGCTGAGAAGTTAGTGGAAAACGTGCCCAAACAGGTGAGGCAATTATCAACAACGTTGGCGATTGGACCCCTTATTAATGTAATGTGTAATAGTATTTTGTATGTAGTTTTTACCAGTTAATAAATTTTTATTTTTTGAATGACTGCTCTTTTAAAAACAGCTTCTTACTGGACAGACTGTATGAAAGTTATTACAACGAAAGTATTACTTATAAGAACTAAATTGGTGTAGCTAATTAATATGCCAATATTCCTGTGACGGTTTTTTCACATTATAATGCGGCCTACCTTTCCATAATATGTCTTATCTACATCTGTCAACATGGTTAGGCAACATTGTTTTCGTTTCTCATTAGAATAATTATTTGACCAAAAGTTTCTAGCTGCGTACCTTAATCAATTACAACGTGCATACATACGTAGTGACAGTCTATAGGAAAGGGGAGTCTGCGTAATTTTGCAGTAGATGTGGAACCGAAGGCTAACTTTGATAAATGTCTACATGTCTGTAAAATACATGTAAAATATAATCTGTCGAAAGTTTCAGCTTTATGCTTCCCCGTATTGAGATAAAAAGATACGATAAGATTGGGATGAATAGATTTTGAAGTTTATATTTAAACTAATTTCATCTACTAGTTAGTGTAAGAACTAGAATTGTAGCTAAATCCTAGTAAAATAAAAAAAAAGTTGTTTCCTCTTGTTAACTACATCCGTGTACAAAGCCTGCTTAGTGTGTACGCAAGATGTCATTTAATTGTAAGTATTAGTATATAAAGCAGACCTCCCAAACATCACCAATAAATGATTCGTTACTATTTCTACAATTATTGAAGGTATTGATGAATTCATGTAAGAAGTTCGCTTCTTAAAGTTGCAAATGATACAATAGAGGCGACTGATATGAGGAGGGTTATTCTAGTAGAACAGATCGATTATCGACATGGCGTGTCATAAAATTTTGATTGATATCTGACGGTATATTGGTTTCGAAAAAGATTGTTTCTATTTATTAGAAAACTACTTTTCCAATCGGAAGCAAAGAGTATAGTTTGGTCAAAACTTTTGTTTGTGTCTGCAGTTTTATACTACACAAATACATATATGCAGATGATACGCAACTATATTTTTCTTTTGAACTTTCTGACTGGCAATCAACTATGAATAAAATCAACTGGAATTTGAAAATGGTTTATGAAATGTATACATATTCTCTAATTATTAATTCTATGAAAATTCATACGCTTTAGAAAAAATTTTCCGTTGAGCTAATCGGAAACAATGGCTGAGTATTCAGATCAATAATCAGTAAATCGGATCTCTGTCATGAAATTAACAGTCTTGGGCTGCTTAGCGATAATAAGTATCATTAAGTAATTCTATTTCCATTGAGCGCCATGAAGTAACACTTGTTATGGTAGGTTTGTATCATCCTGCAATATACATATATCACTGTTTCTTATGAACTAATCTAGATATCTTCCGCTTTTCCTATCTTAAATACTGCACGTTAAGATTTTCGAAAAACTGACCTTTCGATGTTGCACAACAAACTTCTCTACGTGAATTGGAATTCACTGAATAATTTCGTTGATATAGATGAAGCAATGAGTGAATTTTCTAAAATACTACACAAAACGTTGGATAACTGTATCCCAATCATTTCAGCATGTATGAGTGACACATCGTTTCCAGAATGGTTCAATAAAACCATTCCTAGAAACTTAAAATGAAAATCATACTATCACGAGATATACAAGAATAAACGAAACATAATGTTACTACAACGAATTGAAACATCTGCGATAATCATATAAAGAATATCGAGAATAAAATAAACACGGATCCTCAGAAGCTCTAGTCGCTTGTTAGGAGTCAACAAGGAAACGCACATCTGAATCCATGATTTTCAACGGGGATAACTACACAGATTCTCAAGAGTTAGTAGATAACTTCGATAAGGTGTTTTCCAAAGCTTTTACTTCAGTATTATGTTCTACTGACTTACAAGCATTTCTCGATCTTCCATCTTTTAAACTACATGCAATTTCTGACGCATCGGTGATAAATATAATATCCTCTCTTCCAAACATGCGGTGATGATCAAATGCCGTGTTTCCAAGTCAAAAACACGTGTACTGCTTTTGTAACGCCTTGAAATATCCTGATTAACTTGTCTATTTCAAGTTCTACTTTTCCTACTATAGAAAGGCGCTCGAATCGTTCCAGTTTATAAAAGTGGTTGTAAAATTGATACTCATATATCCAACTATCGATCTATAGCCATTTTATTGAGCTTGTCCAAAGTTTTTGAGCGATATCTATAGCTGCATTTTTCATAACACATACCTCTGGTTTCATACCACTTTCACAACGCTGTTTTTTTCCAAAACTATTTACTGTTGCAAGTCTAGTAGATTTTTTTGAATATATGTACGTCTCACGTCATCGACAATCAAGGACAAGTGAATGTCATATATACAAACGTTTCCAAAGATTTCGATAGAAAAAATCATTGTGTTTTATTAAATAAATTACAGACACCCGTTTGGTTTTGCACCATGTGTTCTACAGCCAATGAAATCGTATTTATCTGATCGTATAATTTACGTCTTTGTCAATAGCTATGAATCCAGCGACTCTCCTTCTAGTTCTGGTGTTCGACAAGGATCGAACTTAGGTTCACTACCGTTTATATTATTTATTAACGACCTATTAGCATCACTTTCATGCCGCGCTTTAGGCTATGTTAGTGTTGTTGGATATCATCAGAAAATGATCCATGGATAATCAACTATTATTAAATATCAAGAAAAACAACCACATGACTTTTGCATATTTGCAGTATTACAGAGAATCGATACAATGAAAGGTCTTGGAGTAACATTGGATGTCCGTTATTATCATATTGAAAATATTTGCTTATATGCCTCCAGAACGCTGGATGTCCAGCGTTCAACTTGCAGTTTTATGTACCTCGCCAGTAATCTCGTGCTGTGCAGTCTTTCACCTACAACACTTCCCGTACCAAACTTATTCTCAAACTTCCAGTCATTCTTATTACACAAAACGCTCACATCTACAGCGATATTGTTTTTGGTAGTAAGCATAAGGAAAATTCTATCTATGTCACCGATAAGTCTCTAATAGTTACAGTGTTAACTTTATTTGTTATCGTTTACTCTTATTACATACCTACTTATACACTACTTCTACTTTGCCTTTGGGCTTATATATAATCATTTATTATGAATTATGGTAAAGAATGATTATTGGTGCATTCACTATTACCTATTTTGTCCTGTTATTAGGAAATCACCTTTTGGATAATATGTATTATTATTATTTATGTATCGTGCACAAATATCCAAATGTATTAGTGGGTTATACTCCTACTTAAACGAATTTATCTCTAATTGTTAAGACAGCCTATAAAACTCAATTAACACAAAACTCTTGCTTGCGTTAGATCTACGACATACGAAAATTCGATCATATTTCATGTATGTTTGATGATGCAGGTTGGACGGACATCAATCTGACATACCACTGCATTATTTCGGCGATGTTTCTAATTTAACATTTATATGAAATATAATATTTCTTCGGAACTAAAACAATATTCTCTCAAGATCAACACGAACTGTTACGTACTGGTTTTAGACCTGCTGTTTGCAATCCTATGATGTCCTATGATAATACTAATGCAATGTGTATACACTTTACAGTCAATACCAACATATAGCAATTGTGAATCACCGAATAATTAATCAAATATCCACACTATGTACCTCTTAATTATTGTATAATTTCCAGTAAGTTAATTTGTAAATCCTAGATATCGTTAAATTGACGTGATTGTATTGAAAGATTGCTGTTATTTGGTCATAGTTTGTATTGATGCTTATTTTCACTTAAGTCAGTCACTGACAAGACTTAAAAGAACCATAGACAAAAGAAACATCACCACTCGTTTCAATACAGTGACAAAAATGGAACGACTCTCTCCCAACAAGGACGCGTTACCAAAGCTACAAACCAAAGCCATATACAAACTGAAATGTCAACGCAGGATGAACTACGTCCGGCAGACGAAGCGGAGTATACAATGCAGAGTGAAGGAATACGAGGGAGAGCACGCCTTGGACACAAGGAAAAATCTGCAGTAGCGGAACATCTACAGCAACAAAGAGTCCCCACCATAACCTACAGCGACGACCTGCAGCCAAGAGCCGCCACTAACATCCGCCAGTAATAATGAAGAACGGTAATAATAACTTTAATCGTGAAGACGAATACAGACTCAGCAACACATGGATGTTAGCACTACGAGATCGTAACACAAGTAAGAGTGCGGTTCACCGGACAGGAACGATTATGGATCAACAGAGCGGAACGGTTACGGATCAATAAGAATGGGATATATAACAAGAAGCAAAAGACGACAACATCAATCTTTAGAAAATTTGTGAAGAAGCTGACAGCACGAGCAGCGAAACGTCAAGCTAAAAAGCAATTACGGGTCAACACCCAGAAGACATATCTACTATGGATTACGATAGTGAAAGCTTACACTCAACAATTGAATAAATAAAAGTTGTTTTGGCTCTAAGAAGTTCCAATTCTCAACAACTTACCTATTTATTATGCAAATCTAACACACGTTGTAAGTAGTCAACATACCGATGTGTTTACACTACAAATAGTCGTATTGTCGTCAAGTTGAGTCTAAGTATATTAACAAATTAATCTTAGTCTATTATCAACACTACAGCAATGCAGGCTTGTCCTTCACTTCCACTTGCAATTTAATGTGAAAGAATATTATTTATTATCCTTATCTCACCTGAAAGTAAAGAATGTAACGACGTAGAGAATGTAGAGCTTCTACGGAGCGAATCTTTATGGTAAATGCTATCGAGTTTTGACCGTGTCATATTATAACCCGGCATCACTAAATTATTGCATGAATTCTGTTGAATCTGATATAAAGCTATGTATCTTTAAGGACTTACAAGTAACTTCTTTACTGCACCATATTTGGTAATCAAATCCATTAATACAGTAACCGAACGACACAGCAACGAACAGGGTATAGTCACACTCGAATTGATCGATAAATGTATCTATGCAGAAATATCAAATTCCAGCTTATTCTACACTGTAGTTCTTGTCCTATTAAAGGTATATTTAAAGCACATCTGAATGCTTTCTACATTGGAGTACCTATTAGTCCATAGCAGTTCGACCGTTTCCCACACCCAGCCCTTCCGTATAGGATACCCAAGAAGGATTCCTAACTAACCTGAAGTTAGGTTCAAACAAACTAAAAGCTGGTTTGCTGTCTATCACTATGGATATTCTTTTAACGATGTAAGTACATACTTGCATTGCAATAGCAAATGAGCCGCACTAATTATGTCGTATGATTATGTGTGTAATATGCCAATGTACTGCTCCAGTCCAAAATTCGCTGAACTCGTGCCTGTCTGTCAATCATACTCGTAATCAATTTAAGTAATAATTATTAGATTGAGATGATATTTATTGCCAGACCCGATCTTTGTCTCATAACCAGTGGCGGCAGCAAAGCATTTATTCCTTCGTATTTGAAGTTACAATTTGAAACAGTTTGTTAAAGCAGAAGGTTCCTTCTGTGCTATGACGCTGACAAGTTGCTGCTAAGTTAACAATTAAAAGTCGTCTGAATTATTTCGATTTATATATGTACGTATGTATGTAGGTACATATGTATATGACAACTGATACGATTACATTGCCACACCCTTCCCGTTCGTGTTGATTCGTTATACATACATATAATTTTGTTTTCAAAACATTAACTACTGATACGTAGGTACTACCTTTACTCTTGGCTTGATATAAAAAAATACGTCATTGTAAAATGTTATAAATTAACATATGTATATGTATGTCTGTTTAAAAACTAATTTCTCTGCAACCAATATCTAGAATAAACATTACGCACAACGTATACCAGATATTATTTCTAGCATACACTATTATAAACGATACAAGTTCGATTAAATTAAATATATTAATCACAGATTTTTTTACAATTTTTTTCGACACAAAATTTTGTATACTTTACAAATTACACCCAAGAAATAAAAATAAACGAAGATATTAATAGTTGCTGCTCTTCGGATAAGTAGGTAACACGACGATATAAGATACACTATAATTTCATGAAAAACTATAAGAGGACATAAAGTTGCCTAATGATTACCTACATTCCATACATTGTAGATATTAAAAAATACGGAAGCTGCTATTCACAACGTGTAATATTGGGTCCTAGTACAGGAATTACGATTTTTTGACCATTCAGGACAAACTATTGATGATATCAAAAGGGTGTGTAAATTGCCTTCTAAGTGTAGTAACAGAACTTGACCACTAGAAGAATTAATTATTGAGCAGAAAATACCAGCAGGATGCATGACTATAAACAACTAGCACATCAGCAGAGGCATTTGTACAGTAATTTAATAATAATTTATTGTACCAATTACAAAAAAATCTAAGAAAAATATAAATCAAATAGAATAACCAATAATGGCACAAATCTCAGGGCGATATGCAGCCTAGTAGAGATGATAGATCGCTAATCTACCACATTACCCTGTACAAAAAAATAATACTATGCTGTTAACACGAGATCGTCATTAGCCAGCAAGACGCAACCATACCCAAGCCTTAAAGAACATATAATATAAAACAAATTCTTCAGAAACTTACTAGTAATTATGTTCTGGATTATTTGCAATTGTTTATACATATTACATCTAAACCCGCAAACTGATACCTTTAATAATCGTCTATCCACTGCGTTATACTGTTTAACAATATTATAAGAAAATCCTCTTTCGAAAAATGCAGTTTTGTGAACTGGTGGAGTAAGGAGGCCCTTGAATCGAACATTCAAGTTGTGGACATCAGTTCGAAATGTAATTTTGGAATACAAGTATTGAGGAGTTTTATTCAATAAAATTTTATGGTAGAAAACAAGGCAGTGTAGCCTGCGCCGGTTTGCCATATTTAACCAATTAAGCGTTTTCAATTTGGTGAATATATGTTCCCGCCGTCTTAAGCCATATATTAACCTCATACAACGATTCTGCATTAGTTGTATTCTACGCGAAGTCAGTGCATCAATGCAATGGTAATAAACAACATCTGCATAATTGAACTGTGAAAGCACTAACGAATCAGCTACTAATATTCTAGTTTTCATATTCAAGAATGACTTTGCGCTGTATAATAATTTCAATATATACTGCAAACGTTTTGCGTAGGATAGCAGCTGTATGTTCCTTGAATCTGAGATTACAATTGACTTGCAATCCCAGATTCCTTTAATATCAACGATAGGTATAGCCTGATTGGCAATCTTGATGTCCATTAGTATGTAATTGCTTGTCGGTGCCTCGATCTTCAGAATAGTATAACTGATGACTTTGGGGATTGATTTTCAAGCAATGTGTATCAGCAAAAAGAGGTAGAGAAGCAAGATCTTCATTAATTTTTAGAGACGATTCATGAAAGCTGTTTAATTGAAACGAATGATCATCAGCATAACTATGCAACTTACAAAAGTTTATACCCGAATTTATATTAGAAAGTCTACAACGTAAAAAGAAGCGGACCCAGAATAGAACCTTGAAGCAGTCCACAGACAACTTTTCGTAGTTCACTTTGATCATGTTGCAGTTTCACGTATTGAGACCGATTACTAAGGTAATTCGCAACCACATGAACAGCCGTCGGGACAAAACCGAGATATTGCAATATTGCACACATAATTTGATGGTTAATTGTATCAAAAGCTCTGGAAAAATCGAACAAACCAAGAGCCGTATTCATGCCCAAATCAGCCGCAATACATACATCGTCCACTACATCCTCCAATGCTGTAGAACAGCTGTGATTAATACGAAATCCAGATTGCGTAATGGAGAAAAGTTCAAATTTCTTAATAAAGTCACGAATTTGAGCACACATGCCATGCTCTAACACCTTAGACAACGTAGGCAAAATGCTTATTAGTGTTAAATCTTTATAGTCAGATGACTGCGATTTCTTAGGAATTGGCAATAGTTAACTAATGGGTCATATACAGCGTTATTGTTGGAGAACATAAATTCAGCATTCCAATACCAATTTCATCGCCACCCATCGCCCTCGATTGAATATTACACCGTACTCGATGGATGTCATAATCACTTACTTCCCGAAAGCAAAATCTATCACTGTAGGAGACACAAAGTTGACTAGAAGTACATGAACGTAGTAGAAAACACAACGAAGTATCACTGAGAAATCACTAGAGAGATAGCGATCGTCGAGAAAAATATATGAAAAGTCATGAAACGCTGACGTTTTAAGTAATTATACAATATTCCACTATGTCTAATATTTTTGGACGTTGCACTTCACGTAATGTCCAAAAATACAGTCAGGGTCAAAAAAACCGGGACACTTTTTTAACCTATTGTGACAGTACTTTGTTGCATAAAAACAATAATGACAAAAATGACAGATGCATCTACTTATACTCAAGTAATTCAAGGCTACTATTATTGGACAAACGGACTTAATTACAAAACTAAATTAACGTCAAAATCGTTATAAGACATGTCCCGTTTATTTTGACCCGGACAGTATTAGACATCTAGTGAAATATTGTGCAATTACATAAAGTGTCAGCTGGTGTCAGCGTTTCATCAAATGTCTAGTTAGTTCATGAAATGGCCAATTACGCTAGCAGGCTGCGACATATATACATGTCAATGCATTGGTCAATTATAGCTGGTAGACAATATGTATGTACATACCTACCTATAGAAGATCAAGACAACTATTCTTTGTATTAAGTGGTAGGAAATCCTTCTTAGCATTTTGGTATTTTTGTGTGGTCTAGCTGATATGCCTTTACATACCCTTACGTGTCAATTTGGTTCGAAGATATTCTAAAATTCAGAAAGCATACCCCCATGTAAATAATTATTATTACAATTGACAACTTATGTAACACATAACAGTTTCTATTTGAATGACTTATGGATCATGGAAAGCGTTTAAATAATAAAATAATCACTTCTAATACGATTCGGCTTAATTTAACAAAATTTTGACATTAACCATTTAGCAATTGTAGCAGAAATAATATTAATATCATATCCTATATATATATACATATTATACATACAGGTATATGTGAATTTCAGATATATTAACAGATATATTACAATACAATATCCAATCTCAGTAAGACACATTAACATGACATACCATATCGCTCATTAGATATGTAGATCCAGTAGGCAACTAGTCAGTCCATATATTAATCAATTCATAATTATCCTCCAGTCATTATAATTAAACATGTACATACATACATACAGATAGCAAAGAATAGTGAATTATGTAGCGTCTGAAAGCTATATTCTTACGACTCTCGTGTATAGCAGAATTGTTGGTGTTGATAATCATAAGTATGTATGCAAGTATGTAATTTAAGTGTGCAGCAATATTGAAACTATAAGTGATTTAATAGCACTGCAATATTGGGGCTTTTATATATCGCAGGCAGTTCTATTGAAATGGATATTATGTCGAAATTAATTGTATGTTAAAATATTCGTAAAAAATTAATAAATGCTACTGCAATGAAGAACTTATTTAATGTTGATCTCTTAATATTATGTCTGGAACTGCGTCCTAATCAGAGCAAAAGATTATACATACATAAGTAGATAAGATACTCATAATAGATGTGATTAGTTTGTCAGCCCGCTGTTGTTGGAAGTATTTTACGAGTTTAGTGTATCATGTGTGATATACCCACTGTATGACATGTTTCTCCTCAGAAAAAGAGTATAATACACATCGCCGCGCCGTATGTTCATTTTCCATTTTGTCGCCCACTATTGTGGATTATTTATAGGCTTTTGTATGAAATTTGACTATTCTTATGCTACATAAAATGTCTATGTACTTACATATGTCAAACAGACACGTCCATGTTTTAGAGCCGTTTTGCAAACTATTTTTTCATAGTACCTGTACTATATATTTAGAAATAAGACACGTCTAATCTTTGAAGTACCAAAACATAGTTAATTGTTATAAATGAGTTAAGTATGCTATTCCTAACATTTATGACTAAAAAACCAGCCAATAGTTGACAGTCAATTTTAACACTTTAGGTTTTGTTGATTATTGTCGTTGTTTACTTCTGAGGCTGAACTGGAAGCTATCATTTCAGTTCTTGCCATGTAATTTGTGTATGCAAATCTGTTTTTGTTACAATATTACAATTGAGCTTGTTACAATTTACTTATTGATAGACAAAGTAGAAATGACACATAAATCTGGTATTTACAAAATTGCATATAATCATTATGATCAAATTTATATTGGACAAATTAAAAGATTCATTGAAACCGGATACAAAGAGCATGCAGTAGATTTTCGGTGTGAAAGAACTGAATCTTCCACAGTGACGCAACATCTGATTCAGAACGGCCACAATATCGGTCAAATTAGTAGAAGCTATTAATTCACCGCGGGAACTGGATGCATATGAAAGTATCGTACCTATATTAGTAAATACGGGAATCTAATGAATCGAGAAATGGCAATTCTGGAAAATTCAGTACTTTTTGAACATTCAAAAAAACTGCCCGTTGTCAACATGTGTTAGAGATTAAACTCTTTTTAGACGTAAAGTTATGTATGCATGTTGTAAATACTTTGTAGAAAGGATGTGAGTTAAAGGTTGGTATTGTAAGATTTTTACTTCGGTATTTGGTAGAGAATGATGCATCATCAAACGCATGTCCCAAATTAATTAAAAGTTGGGGTGTTGGGAATGCAATTACCCGTACTTTATAATTTGTTCATTATATTCTAAATTATCATGTATTATCGTTATTTCAATTCTCTTTTATTTACCTGTTATTAAAATACTAATTATTGTTACAAACGAAGCACCTATTCTCTTCACCTTTGGAGGTATGTTTTAGTTTAATATAAAAATGAATTATTCAGTATGTTCATATCACACAGAAATTTAATTCGGCAACATCTTGGCCCCTCTGTAAAACATCAATATTTCATAGAAAAAAGATTGTGTGGTAATAATTCAGTTTTTTCATATACGAATTATGTAAGACAAACTTGTTTATGGCTTACTCACATTCTATTGCTGTCGTTACTATTAACTGTTAAGTGTTAATTGATTAATTTACTGCGACTCACATCATTTTTTCGTATTCTTAAATTTAGTAGATATATTTAAAGTAATGGTCAAATCTGCATTGCAGTCGCTTGCATTTATTGAAATTACCTATACCGACATAATATTAGAAATTTTGAACTGAGAATTCTAAAATGTATTGCTGTTGAAGGACTAAATTTTCAACACTGGTTAAGTTTTCAATCATTATTAATTTATTCGTATTGCAAGATACTGAGTACGTTAATATTATTATTATATTACAGTCTTCAATAAATACCTATTTGTTATTTATTAGTATAATATGTATTAAACCGTCGAGTGTTGTATAGATTAAGTAGTCAGTTGTAATTAACGTTATACTTCAAAATATTCTTAATAAGTCACATACTAGATACAGTTTTCAAATGAAGGTACATATGTTATAATGAATATGTCTTTAAAGCAATGGAAAAAGTCAATAATGTGTGTCAATGTGGGATAACAGAAATAAAGAGAGAAACTGTCACAATTTATGTTACGTGCAATGCAAATCCCAATAGCGTGCAAATCGCCTTTAGTGCTGACTTTTAATTAACGCAAAATACATGAGCTAGCGAGCGGTTCGGTTTTTCCACTGGTTCAGTTTCAGTTCTAACAGCTGACCATTAAAGTATATAAATGTCTGTATTACCAAATTGAACCTTACGTTATTTGAGCGCACCTTTAGGACAATTCTGAACTGGTTCAAATGTGCAACCAAAACAAGCCTACTATGAATTGAGAGATTATAATGATGTTTTGCTCATACCCCCTCGTCTAGTAAACAAGTTTTTATACGTTTTATAAAAACATCTACACTATAGTTAGCAACGGTAGCAGATGAATGGTTGTAAAGTTTGATAATTAAGGAACTTCTTGCAGATCTATCACAACGAAAACCCCGCTCTCTTATTTTATTTGCATTTCTAGTTTGATACTTATGAATGCATGCATTTGAAGGTAGTTGTTCAGTTATTTTATGGCTATCGACCAATTGAAAGTAAATATATAAACTAGAGAGCGGAAGTACTTTGAGAGAATGGAAAATTGGTTTACAATGGTCTCTGTACCCAACACTGGCAATTATTCGAATGGCTTGGCTCGTTTCTGCAATCTGAACGCACGCATTGCATGTGAGGACCATGCGCAGAGAACTATAGCGTAGCTTATATAACTGTGGAATAGTGAATAATAGACCGACACAAACGTGCTCCCATCTATTAAATTTCTAAGTCACCTCAGAACAAAAATAGAAGACAATTTACCACACTATCTATTAAAGAGAGCCTATCATCTAAAATGACACCCAAAAAAGCGGCTACTCCCAAACTACCCCCCACAAAGAGCTGAAAAACTCAAGGTCTGCGTTTTAGCCGGGTTTAAGTTTAACATATTAGCCGAGAACCATTTCTAAGCCTTAGAGCACTGAGACTGTGTCGCATTTGTCAATAGGTTCCTGTTCATTACAGAAGAAATCAGTGTTGTGCCATCCGCAAATAATATGCACCCATCCGATGTTACATAAATAATCAACTAAATCGTTTATATAAACGATAAACAAAAGGGGTCCCAAACCGGAATCCTGTGGTACTCCATGTCTGACTGCCAGTGAAGCAGACAGCTCGTTACCAACAATGACATACTGAGTGCGGTTAGTCAAGTAAGATCGTATTAATTCATTAATATTTCCTCGTATTCCATAACGGTATAACTTATTAAGAAGGGCCACATGATTAACACAGTCGAAAGCTTTACTAAGATCGCACATCTTGACTGACAGATGAGCCCTTACCTAGCCACTACCTATCAGTATTAATTTGAGTCATACTGCTGAACTACTTTTTACGAAAAACTAACTAAACTTTACTAGTTAACCTGCCTCACGACCACCTTCCCTCAATTTCTGTATTTTTGTGAATAACTAACACAAGATTGATTAAACCTACCACCAGTTAGCACCACCACGCAAACGACTAGTACCAATTAATCGACGCAAGTAATCATATTTCTTTTGGGGATAGGGAAGGAGGGCTAAGTTAACTCTTACTCCCACTTTTCTCGCACATTACCCTCCCAACAAGACATAGATGTAATGATTTTTGACCAATCCAAAAGTAATTAATTGAAAAGTGTACCATGCTGCAACGATACCCACTAACTTACCACTAGTCAGTGTCCCCTATCAGTGTCATGCCAAGCTGGGAACAATATACACACATAAAAATTTTACGGAGTTAAATTAAACGGGATTGTAGCTTTTCTGAAAAGAGTTAAATTCTCACTAACAATTTGTTAAATTAACATTAAGAGAAAATATTACAACCAGTTTTCGGAAATGTTTCTAACTACACCCCTTTTAGTTACAAATTTCCAGCTCCAAAAAATAGAAATTTAATATCTTTCGACGGTGTTACTCGTTGTTTAACATCAGTCACAGATAATATCAGCACCAAACGGAAAAAAATATGCTAACTCTCGGTGTTGATAAATAGTTTAGCAACAGAAGGGAGTTAACGCAACACCAAAATGTGAATTAATAAATCATTATATTGAGGTTTTATTTCCGTAAGGTTGTTAAGAGAATTCCTAAATCGGAAACTTAATTTCTTAAAGTTGTCAAAAACGGAAACCAGGTTTTTTTTCACTTATGTTTCAGTGAGGTCGGGTGGAATCGCTGCTAGCGCAAGCGCGTTGTATTTGCCTGCAGCAATCAGTATGGAAGTTATATACATACATATATACATGGGTGATAGTGGTGAGCAGAACAGTGATTTTTTAATCACGTCGTGAACCGTGATAGTGATTTTTAAATACCGGTGATTATAAACAGTGATTGCGATCACTGTTATGATTCATCGATATCGTATAGTCCATATAACCGTATTTGTTTCTCAATGCTAATATGCATATATTATTCACCGGTTATTTGATATATACACATTCAGTTTCCAATAGGCAATCAGTAATCACCGTTTTTCTACGACTTTATTACATCCGTATCCAAAATGAACGCTAATATTATTTATATACAGGCCAATCGTCTAACGGTGATCGCCGCACTCTTGTTACTTGATATCGAAGGATTACTATTGCTGTATATGCTATGTTATATAGCGTGTGTAAAAATTGTCGCAAAAGCTATACGCAGCGACATTCTTCGTTCGTTTCTAAATCGAAAATCTCAATGGTAAAATATTGTACCATGCTTCATACGTCTTCACGAGGTTCACGAAGTTCGGTTTTTTAGTCTCTTAATAAGCGCTTGTGTTCGATATTTGTCGGTACAGACAGCTGCAGTTTTGAATTTAGAACACTTTTTATTCTTAATTTATCGAAAAATTTTGTTTTGTTATGGTAGAGTCTATTTTCAATATTTCTTCGTTAGCATCCTCTCTTGAAAAACACAATTGGCAGCGTTGTAAGACAATGTGTATGTTTTCTTATTTGGTTTCAATCAAAATCATTAGTGTCAAAAGGCTAGAACGAGTAATACGAAAAATACCTCGTAGATTGCAACTGCGTTTACAAACGGACGGACATCAATTTGAGCAGATGCGTAGGTAATAGTGATGCTAATTTGTTACAAGAAATGCATACGAAAAATCAAAAGTACTAACTTTGTTTTAATAAAGTGTTTTTTATTGCTTTGCCCTATGTATCAATTGTGTAATCCAATTTGTCGTTTGTAATTCCCGTTTGTCAATTTTGACAAGTATTCTATCTATTATTACGGTAGTATGACTCTACAGTGTTGCCAAATGGATGTTAGTTTCATGTGGTCCCCGAGGACGCATAAAGCATGATACGACATTTTACCATAAGAATTCTGTGTCAAATTCGAACAAACTGTGTCGCTACGGGTAGCTTTTGCGACAATTTATATACACCTTGTATATAGCATTGCTATATATAATAAGTAGTATATTTGGAGCTAATTACACACATTTCATAAATATTCATCAATATTCTTATATTAATAACGACGACTAGTAACAAGAGGACGGGTTACAATCACATACAGTATTATCTACTATACCAATCCTACTAAACCCGAATATAAATTATTAACAAACGATAAACAGCCGTCCTTACTTGAAATAAATGCAATAAATAAAATTTTGATATAATCTCTGTATTAATATGTATTAGCAATAAAACAATTACCCGTCCAATACGGAGCAGTTAATACAATGTGAGCAACAATGATTGAAACGTGTTAAGAGCAAAATATAGTGAAGCGAACTCTACCTAGGCGTAGGAATAATCAACATATTCTCTACATACCAACATATGTAAGTACATATTGTATAATGAAAGGACCATTACACTACTTGATAGCAAATTCAAATGCATTATGGGTAAATTTTGATAAAATTAGAAACAAATATAGAATCAGTACGCTTCAATCTTTGTTGCTCGCACGTTATTAATTGTACACAAGCTTCCTTGTACGCTAAAATGAATGCAAAAAGTAGTGCACGAAGTGCTAGACGCCTTCATGCACGGAAGCCTTGTAAGTCAATTACTTACTAATTAGGTACGTCAAATAATGAGATTAAAATTATGTATGCAACAAGCAATACAACGTTATCTAAACATTAACTAAAATACAACAATAGAGATTGTTTAGAATTTTACCCTCATGTATTCCGATTAAACATTCAACCATAATAATAATAATACTAGCCGGTCTGTTAGTATTTCCGATTTATCTGAGCAGGGGATTATATTCCAAAACTCTTCGTCGTCTTCTAATACCATTTACAATATTCCATTTGTCTTAAATTATTAAGTAGTAAACTATGACTAACATGGACTTTGTACGGTTTCAGCTTATTTCGACGCAGTTTTCCACGATCCATATTCGACTAAATTTCTGTCAAGTTTAGGATACAATTGTAAATATCTTGTACTCGCTATTGTTGTAGTTCGGTTTGATTGATTAAAAATATTTAACATATCTCGTTTCTCTTCGTTCGTGTATGCCATCTTTGCGTTACTAACGCAAAGAAAATTGACAGTTCGTAATTCCATGGCTATTTTATTTTTCATTTACGCGGCAGCTACCTACTTTATTTAATCTAAAATCAGATTCTTCGTCAATTAACGTACAATATCAAACTTTGTTTTCAACATGTGACACATGGTTGAAATCACAAAAAGAAAATCTTGCTGTGTCAAAATCCAATATGGCGTCCATTAGAAATAACAAAGCTGATGATGATCCAGAGAAAACGAAACGTCGTATAAAAATTTTACATACACTATTACATAGAGAAGCAAACGTGGCTTTAAGAATGTGTCTTTAGTTTTTCCCTGCAAGGCCATATAAAAGTGCTACAAGCAAAATGAGAAAATGAGATTTTTCCGTTTTTTCCAAAAAGTTCGAACGTCATTTGTGCTAAGTCTACTTTCTTTTCAGGATGATAATAACCACAAAACGTAGCAGCTTTAACAAATTTAAACCTACCGCCTATCTTCAATAATAAGTGAGATCGCAATGGCGAGGATCGAAAATGAATCAGCCTGTACAAGGGTGTCCCAGTCCCTCACTCTGCTCCTCCAGTCGTACACTCCCTCCCTTCTCATACCGATCACAACAGCATCCAACCATATCTTTTCTTGACGCCCTTTTTCTTTTGTTCGCCATTCCCTTCCGACAGCACTTTCCTCGCATATGTGTACTCCGGCATCCGACAAACGTGGTCAGGACACCTCGTTCTTTGGGCTTTTACGCAGGCTTTTATTGCTGGGCTTCCGAAAATCCTCTGTATCTCTGCATTTGTTCTTTGCCTACATCCGCCATTTCCCATCTTTACTCCGCCCGAAATTTTTTGGAGCATCCGTCTCTCCCATATTTCCAGGTTTGATCTCCATCTGTGTTGTTTTGTACAAACACAAGTCTGCAGCTCTAGATATCATTTTGGACTTGAGTAATTTGTTACTAACACCTGGCGCTCTACTCTCTTTTGTTATTCGGTCCTGGATTTCCGGAGTCTCATCCTCATGGTTTATTATTGTGACGCGTATTCGAAACCCATATTTTGACCCATTTCATATACTATATTTTTGTTTCATTTACTACTAAACCGCAGCTTCTAGCTGCACTTTTTAGTTTGTCAAATACTGCCTTAGATAATAATGATATTAATAATGATGGTATATTTTTGCAATATAAGTAGAATTGTCAACTGAAAGTTATGTTGGAATAACTTGATGATGTTTTATCTACATTCTAACTCAATGATTTTATTATATTTTACAGAAATACTTTACTTACAATAGTAAGGATATAAAAAAGAGTACAAAAGTGGTGCTTATGTTCTAGTTTAATATTCATAAGAAGCCAACAAGTAAAGTTTTATAAGAACTCGAATTCTTACTTTATCTCAATATTCTTCAAACGCATTTGTTCGTTCTGGTTTGATTATTCTCTCATAATAGTGTAACTATTCCACCTAGTTTTATACGCAGTCCTTTACTGTTTACTCCTTACGCAAAATACATTACCGTTCCTTGGCGGAAAATGTTCTACATTCGACCAAACATCAAAGAAAACTCTAACAGTTAAACCTTCAGAACGTAGGGCGGCAGAGAAAAAACGCACAACACATTTCGCACAACTAACTAAGTATTTTATAAATTATATGTGAATGTCTGTCGATCTCTTTCAATCGCAGCTATCCGTCTATGATATCCTAATATCGACTATACGAATAACAGTAATGTTATATGACCAAACCACTTACAATTAGTCATTCATGGAGAAGAAAACAAAAATCGAAAGTAATATCAAAATCCAGCGATGAATCGTATACAACACAGAAGAAATAGACAATTAATTTAATTTTTAAAGTGCAACCAAAGAAGATTGAAGATTTTCGGAAAAGATTAATAATTACATAAGCCCGAGATGAAAAAATTATGCTCATAGATTGAACGAATGTTATTCGAAAATCACCTCCGTTTTTCTGATGAAATAATCTTTTTTAGTGATTCTCCATTAAAATCTCTGGAAAGGCATGTAAGGTATAGCTTAGAAATTGGAAATCTGGCTAATGCTGGGAAATTGTAGAGTAACATAGAAAAGGCACATCCCGAAAATAAGAATTCAACAAGCTGGACTGAATAAGGTTAAGTTAAACTTGCTATTGTTATTAATTTGTAGATATTTACTCTAAAACATTCTTATGTTGGTACTTAGATAACTACAAATTTTGTAAGATTTAAGCTTTTAATAAACCCTTTTAAACCAGTTTTATCTTTAACTTTCGCAGTAGCAAGATAATAGCCACTTTTTAATGTAGCAACTGTTATTTTTTCCTATATTTTACAATAATTAAGTAACTTGTAAATTATTGTGATGTTAATTTTCCAGGAAATAATGTTGTTACCGCTATTGCGAAATTTGTGAAAACTGATCAAATATTTTCTCCGATTTCTCGGAAATACTATAAAAGAAGAAACAAATTAATGTGTGGCAAAAATTATTGGTGAAATTCTGTACAATTATACAGATACATGTATTGTTTTGTGTTTATTCTGTAGCTAATACACCGTAGTTACCAACTGTCTTATTTTATCATATTTTTCAATTGTCTGTACTTCTTTCCTTGAATTTCAGTTTAAAACAATTCAATTAACAAAACATTTTTCTAAGAATCGCATTTAGTAAAAGTGTAGTAACTGTAAAAAACTGTGATAAATGTTTAGAAAAATTTGAAAGAAAATAATCACACAGAGATATCAGAAAAAACATTCTTAGTGATGGAATAGTTTATAAAATTAAAACTTAAATAGAGTATACCGTAAAGATGTGAAAAGCACGAATTATTCAAAAATCCAGCCAGAGTCGATTGACTGTATCAAAAGTAGAATACTAGATAGACAACTCGAATTAGGACCGAGTTCTGTAGGATCAGGCAAATGTTGAAAAGCAATGCAAACCTGAAATTGTAGAAAACAAACAAAGAAAAATAGCTATTGCAAAAAGTACATATGTTAAGAAGAGTAGTGCTAGTTTTGTTTTCTTCTGTGTTTACTTATCTTCTTCTGTGTTTACTTATCTTCTTCTGTGTTTACTTATCGACTATAAAAGAATTTCGAGACGGCAATAGTCAAGCACTGTGTAACAACTCCAATTCTTAATGAAAATCGAAAGTATTAATGTTATTCCTTGCCAAAAATATAATGTGTGCCATTTATCACAAATTATACTTTTTTAAAGAACACTTGACACAAAGGAATTTTCTAAAGCATAATTTAACAAATACGTCATATGTCAGTTAATACAAGGTCAAATTAAATGCTTAATTGCATGTAAGATTATATCTGCTAAGATGAAAAATACAAAACAATTATTCTATCATGAAATCTGCAAAGTCGATCCTTCGGAAGAATTAACTATAATCAATATTCAACCATTCGGCGTGTTAATTCTGCCGAAGGATCGACTTTGCAGATTTCATGATAGAATAATTGTTTTGTATTTTTCATCTTAGCAGATATAATCTTACATGCAATTAAGCATTTAATTTGACCTTGTATTAACTGACATATGACGTATTTGTTAAATTATGCTTTAGAAAATTCCTTTGTGTCAAGTGTTCTTTAAAAAAGTATAATTTGTGATAAATGGCACACATTATATTTTTGGCAAGGAATAACATTAATACTTTCGATTTTCATTAAGAATTGGAGTTGTTACACAGTGCTTGACTATTGCCGTCTCGAAATTCTTTTATAGTCGATAAGTAAACACAGAAGAAGATAAGTAAACACAGAAGAAGATAAGTAAACACAGAAGAAAACAAAACTAGCACTACTCTTCTTAACATATGTACTTTTTGCAATAGCTATTTTTCTTTGTTTGTTTTCTACAATTTCAGGTTTGCATTGCTTTTCAACATTTGCCTGATCCTACAGAACTCGGTCCTAATTCGAGTTGTCTATCTAGTATTCTACTTTTGATACAGTCAATCGACTCTGGCTGGATTTTTGAATAATTCGTGCTTTTCACATCTTTACGGTATACTCTATTTAAGTTTTAATTTTATAAACTATTCCATCACTAAGAATGTTTTTTCTGATATCTCTGTGTGATTATTTTCTTTCAAATTTTTCTAAACATTTATCACAGTTTTTTACAGTTACTACACTTTTACTAAATGCGATTCTTAGAAAAATGTTTTGTTAATTGAATTGTTTTAAACTGAAATTCAAGGAAAGAAGTACAGACAATTGAAAAATATGATAAAATAAGACAGTTGGTAACTACGGTGTATTAGCTACAGAATAAACACAAAACAATACATGTATCTGTATAATTGTACAGAATTTCACCAATAATTTTTGCCACACATTAATTTGTTTCTTCTTTTATAGTATTTCCGAGAAATCGGAGAAAATATTTGATCAGTTTTCACAAATTTCGCAATAGCGGTAACAACATTATTTCCTGGAAAATTAACATCACAATAATTTACAAGTTACTTAATTATTGTAAAATATAGGAAAAAATAACAGTTGCTACATTAAAAAGTGGCTATTATCTTGCTACTGCGAAAGTTAAAGATAAAACTGGTTTAAAAGGGTTTATTAAAAGCTTAAATCTTACAAAATTTGTAGTTATCTAAGTACCAACATAAGAATGTTTTAGAGTAAATATCTACAAATTAATAACAATAGCAAGTTTAACTTAACCTTATTCAGTCCAGCTTGTTGAATTCTTATTTTCGGGATGTGCCTTTTCTATGTTACTCTACAATTTCCCAGCATTAGCCAGATTTCCAATTTCTAAGCTATACCTTACATGCCTTTCCAGAGATTTTAATGGAGAATCACTAAAAAAGATTATTTCATCAGAAAAACGGAGGTGATTTTCGAATAACATTCGTTCAATCTATGAGCATAATTTTTTCATCTCGGGCTTATGTAATTATTAATCTTTTCCGAAAATCTTCAATCTTCTTTGGTTGCACTTTAAAAATTAAATTAATTGTCTATTTCTTCTGTGTTGTATACGATTCATCGCTGGATTTTGATATTACTTTCGATTTTTGTTTTCTTCTCCATGAATGACTAATTGTAAGTGGTTTGGTCATATAACATTACTGTTATTCGTATAGTCGATATTAGGATATCATAGACGGATAGCTGCGATTGAAAGAGATCGACAGACATTCACATATAATTTATAAAATACTTAGTTAGTTGTGCGAAATGTGTTGTGCGTTTTTTCTCTGCCGCCCTACGTTCTGAAGGTTTAACTGTTAGAGTTTTCTTTGATGTTTGGTCGAATGTAGAACATTTTCCGCCAAGGAACGGTAATGTATTTTGCGTAAGGAGTAAACAGTAAAGGACTGCGTATAAAACTAGGTGGAATAGTTACACTATTATGAGAGAATAATCAAACCAGAACGAACAAATGCGTTTGAAGAATATTGAGATAAAGTAAGAATTCGAGTTCTTATAAAACTTTACTTGTTGGCTTCTTATGAATATTAAACTAGAACATAAGCACCACTTTTGTACTCTTTTTTATATCCTTACTATTGTAAGTAAAGTATTTCTGTAAAATATAATAAAATCATTGAGTTAGAATGTAGATAAAACATCATCAAGTTATTCCAACATAACTTTCAGTTGACAATTCTACTTATATTGCAAAAATATACCATCATTATTAATATCATTATTATCTAAGGCAGTATTTGACAAACTAAAAAGTGCAGCTAGAAGCTGCGGTTTAGTAGTAAATGAAACAAAAATATAGTATATGAAATGGGTCAAAATATGGGTTTCGAATACGCGTCACAATAATAAACCATGAGGATGAGACTCCGGAAATCCAGGACCGAATAACAAAAGAGAGTAGAGCGCCAGGTGTTAGTAACAAATTACTCAAGTCCAAAATGATATCTAGAGCTGCAGACTTGTGTTTGTACAAAACAACACAGATGGAGATCAAACCTGGAAATATGGGAGAGACGGATGCTCCAAAAAATTTCGGGCGGAGTAAAGATGGGAAATGGCGGATGTAGGCAAAGAACAAATGCAGAGATACAGAGGATTTTCGGAAGCCCAGCAATAAAAGCCTGCGTAAAAGCCCAAAGAACGAGGTGTCCTGACCACGTTTGTCGGATGCCGGAGTACACATATGCGAGGAAAGTGCTGTCGGAAGGGAATGGCGAACAAAAGAAAAAGGGCGTCAAGAAAAGATATGGTTGGATGCTGTTGTGATCGGTATGAGAAGGGAGGGAGTGTACGACTGGAGGAGCAGAGTGAGGGACTGGGACACCCTTGTACAGGCTGATTCATTTTCGATCCTCGCCATTGCGATCTCACTTATTATTGAAGATAGGCGGTAGGTTTAAATTTGTTAAAGCTGCTACGTTTTGTGGTTATTATCATCCTGAAAAGAAAGTAGACTTAGCACAAATGACGTTCGAACTTTTTGGAAAAAACGGAAAAATCTCATTTTCTCATTTTGCTTGTAGCACTTTTATATGGCCTTGCAGGGAAAAACTAAAGACACATTCTTAAAGCCACGTTTGCTTCTCTATGTAATAGTGTATGTAAAATTTTTATACGACGTTTCGTTTTCTCTGGATCATCATCAGCTTTGTTATTTCTAATGGACGCCATATTGGATTTTGACACAGCAAGATTTTCTTTTTGTGATTTCAACCATGTGTCACATGTTGAAAACAAAGTTTGATATTGTACGTTAATTGACGAAGAATCTGATTTTAGATTAAATAAAGTAGGTAGCTGCCGCGTAAATGAAAAATAAAATAGCCATGGAATTACGAACTGTCAATTTTCTTTGCGTTAGTAACGCAAAGATGGCATACACGAACGAAGAGAAACGAGATATGTTAAATATTTTTAATCAATCAAACCGAACTACAACAATAGCGAGTACAAGATATTTACAATTGTATCCTAAACTTGACAGAAATTTAGTCGAATATGGATCGTGGAAAACTGCGTCGAAATAAGCTGAAACCGTACAAAGTCCATGTTAGTCATAGTTTACTACTTAATAATTTAAGACAAATGGAATATTGTAAATGGTATTAGAAGACGACGAAGAGTTTTGGAATATAATCCCCTGCTCAGATAAATCGGAAATACTAACAGACCGGCTAGTATTATTATTATTATGGTTGAATGTTTAATCGGAATACATGAGGGTAAAATTCTAAACAATCTCTATTGTTGTATTTTAGTTAATGTTTAGATAACGTTGTATTGCTTGTTGCATACATAATTTTAATCTCATTATTTGACGTACCTAATTAGTAAGTAATTGACTTACAAGGCTTCCGTGCATGAAGGCGTCTAGCACTTCGTGCACTACTTTTTGCATTCATTTTAGCGTACAAGGAAGCTTGTGTACAATTAATAACGTGCGAGCAACAAAGATTGAAGCGTACTGATTCTATATTTGTTTCTAATTTTATCAAAATTTACCCATAATGCATTTGAATTTGCTATCAAGTAGTGTAATGGTCCTTTCATTATACAATATGTACTTACATATGTTGGTATGTAGAGAATATGTTGATTATTCCTACGCCTAGGTAGAGTTCGCTTCACTATATTTTGCTCTTAACACGTTTCAATCATTGTTGCTCACATTGTATTAACTGCTCCGTATTGGACGGGTAATTGTTTTATTGCTAATACATATTAATACAGAGATTATATCAAAATTTTATTTATTGCATTTATTTCAAGTAAGGACGGCTGTTTATCGTTTGTTAATAATTTATATTCGGGTTTAGTAGGATTGGTATAGTAGATAATACTGTATGTGATTGTAACCCGTCCTCTTGTTACTAGTCGTCGTTATTAATATAAGAATATTGATGAATATTTATGAAATGTGTGTAATTAGCTCCAAATATACTACTTATTATATATAGCAATGCTATATACAAGGTGTATATAAATTGTCGCAAAAGCTACCCGTAGCGACACAGTTTGTTCGAATTTGACACAGAATTCTTATGGTAAAATGTCGTATCATGCTTTATGCGTCCTCGGGGACCACATGAAACTAACATCCATTTGGCAACACTGTAGAGTCATACTACCGTAATAATAGATAGAATACTTGTCAAAATTGACAAACGGGAATTACAAACGACAAATTGGATTACACAATTGATACATAGGGCAAAGCAATAAAAAACACTTTATTAAAACAAAGTTAGTACTTTTGATTTTTCGTATGCATTTCTTGTAACAAATTAGCATCACTATTACCTACGCATCTGCTCAAATTGATGTCCGTCCGTTTGTAAACGCAGTTGCAATCTACGAGGTATTTTTCGTATTACTCGTTCTAGCCTTTTGACACTAATGATTTTGATTGAAACCAAATAAGAAAACATACACATTGTCTTACAACGCTGCCAATTGTGTTTTTCAAGAGAGGATGCTAACGAAGAAATATTGAAAATAGACTCTACCATAACAAAACAAAATTTTTCGATAAATTAAGAATAAAAAGTGTTCTAAATTCAAAACTGCAGCTGTCTGTACCGACAAATATCGAACACAAGCGCTTATTAAGAGACTAAAAAACCGAACTTCGTGAACCTCGTGAAGACGTATGAAGCATGGTACAATATTTTACCATTGAGATTTTCGATTTAGAAACGAACGAAGAATGTCGCTGCGTATAGCTTTTGCGACAATTTTTACACACGCTATATAACATAGCATATACAGCAATAGTAATCCTTCGATATCAAGTAACAAGAGTGCGGCGATCACCGTTAGACGATTGGCCTGTATATAAATAATATTAGCGTTCATTTTGGATACGGATGTAATAAAGTCGTAGAAAAACGGTGATTACTGATTGCCTATTGGAAACTGAATGTGTATATATCAAATAACCGGTGAATAATATATGCATATTAGCATTGAGAAACAAATACGGTTATATGGACTATACGATATCGATGAATCATAACAGTGATCGCAATCACTGTTTATAATCACCGGTATTTAAAAATCACTATCACGGTTCACGACGTGATTAAAAAATCACTGTTCTGCTCACCACTATCACCCATGTATATATGTATGTATATAACTTCCATACTGATTGCTGCAGGCAAATACAACGCGCTTGCGCTAGCAGCGATTCCACCCGACCTCACTGAAACATAAGTGAAAAAAAACCTGGTTTCCGTTTTTGACAACTTTAAGAAATTAAGTTTCCGATTTAGGAATTCTCTTAACAACCTTACGGAAATAAAACCTCAATATAATGATTTATTAATTCACATTTTGGTGTTGCGTTAACTCCCTTCTGTTGCTAAACTATTTATCAACACCGAGAGTTAGCATATTTTTTTCCGTTTGGTGCTGATATTATCTGTGACTGATGTTAAACAACGAGTAACACCGTCGAAAGATATTAAATTTCTATTTTTTGGAGCTGGAAATTTGTAACTAAAAGGGGTGTAGTTAGAAACATTTCCGAAAACTGGTTGTAATATTTTCTCTTAATGTTAATTTAACAAATTGTTAGTGAGAATTTAACTCTTTTCAGAAAAGCTACAATCCCGTTTAATTTAACTCCGTAAAATTTTTATGTGTGTATATTGTTCCCAGCTTGGCATGACACTGATAGGGGACACTGACTAGTGGTAAGTTAGTGGGTATCGTTGCAGCATGGTACACTTTTCAATTAATTACTTTTGGATTGGTCAAAAATCATTACATCTATGTCTTGTTGGGAGGGTAATGTGCGAGAAAAGTGGGAGTAAGAGTTAACTTAGCCCTCCTTCCCTATCCCCAAAAGAAATATGATTACTTGCGTCGATTAATTGGTACTAGTCGTTTGCGTGGTGGTGCTAACTGGTGGTAGGTTTAATCAATCTTGTGTTAGTTATTCACAAAAATACAGAAATTGAGGGAAGGTGGTCGTGAGGCAGGTTAACTAGTAAAGTTTAGTTAGTTTTTCGTAAAAAGTAGTTCAGCAGTATGACTCAAATTAATACTGATAGGTAGTGGCTAGGTAAGGGCTCATCTGTCAGTCAAGATGTGCGATCTTAGTAAAGCTTTCGACTGTGTTAATCATGTGGCCCTTCTTAATAAGTTATACCGTTATGGAATACGAGGAAATATTAATGAATTAATACGATCTTACTTGACTAACCGCACTCAGTATGTCATTGTTGGTAACGAGCTGTCTGCTTCACTGGCAGTCAGACATGGAGTACCACAGGATTCCGGTTTGGGACCCCTTTTGTTTATCGTTTATATAAACGATTTAGTTGATTATTTATGTAACATCGGATGGGTGCATATTATTTGCGGATGGCACAACACTGATTTCTTCTGTAATGAACAGGAACCTATTGACAAATGCGACACAGTCTCAGTGCTCTAAGGCTTAGAAATGGTTCTCGGCTAATATGTTAAACTTAAACCCGGCTAAAACGCAGACCTTGAGTTTTTCAGCTCTTTGTGGGGGGTAGTTTGGGAGTAGCCGCTTTTTTGGGTGTCATTTTAGATGATAGGCTCTCTTTAATAGATAGTGTGGTAAATTGTCTTCTATTTTTGTTCTGAGGTGACTTAGAAATTTAATAGATGGGAGCACGTTTGTGTCGGTCTATTATTCACTATTCCACAGTTATATAAGCTACGCTATAGTTCTCTGCGCATGGTCCTCACATGCAATGCGTGCGTTCAGATTGCAGAAACGAGCCAAGCCATTCGAATAATTGCCAGTGTTGGGTACAGAGACCATTGTAAACCAATTTTCCATTCTCTCAAAGTACTTCCGCTCTCTAGTTTATATATTTACTTTCAATTGGTCGATAGCCATAAAATAACTGAACAACTACCTTCAAATGCATGCATTCATAAGTATCAAACTAGAAATGCAAATAAAATAAGAGAGCGGGGTTTTCGTTGTGATAGATCTGCAAGAAGTTCCTTAATTATCAAACTTTACAACCATTCATCTGCTACCGTTGCTAACTATAGTGTAGATGTTTTTATAAAACGTATAAAAACTTGTTTACTAGACGAGGGGGTATGAGCAAAACATCATTATAATCTCTCAATTCATAGTAGGCTTGTTTTGGTTGCACATTTGAACCAGTTCAGAATTGTCCTAAAGGTGCGCTCAAATAACGTAAGGTTCAATTTGGTAATACAGACATTTATATACTTTAATGGTCAGCTGTTAGAACTGAAACTGAACCAGTGGAAAAACCGAACCGCTCGCTAGCTCATGTATTTTGCGTTAATTAAAAGTCAGCACTAAAGGCGATTTGCACGCTATTGGGATTTGCATTGCACGTAACATAAATTGTGACAGTTTCTCTCTTTATTTCTGTTATCCCACATTGACACACATTATTGACTTTTTCCATTGCTTTAAAGACATATTCATTATAACATATGTACCTTCATTTGAAAACTGTATCTAGTATGTGACTTATTAAGAATATTTTGAAGTATAACGTTAATTACAACTGACTACTTAATCTATACAACACTCGACGGTTTAATACATATTATACTAATAAATAACAAATAGGTATTTATTGAAGACTGTAATATAATAATAATATTAACGTACTCAGTATCTTGCAATACGAATAAATTAATAATGATTGAAAACTTAACCAGTGTTGAAAATTTAGTCCTTCAACAGCAATACATTTTAGAATTCTCAGTTCAAAATTTCTAATATTATGTCGGTATAGGTAATTTCAATAAATGCAAGCGACTGCAATGCAGATTTGACCATTACTTTAAATATATCTACTAAATTTAAGAATACGAAAAAATGATGTGAGTCGCAGTAAATTAATCAATTAACACTTAACAGTTAATAGTAACGACAGCAATAGAATGTGAGTAAGCCATAAACAAGTTTGTCTTACATAATTCGTATATGAAAAAACTGAATTATTACCACACAATCTTTTTTCTATGAAATATTGATGTTTTACAGAGGGGCCAAGATGTTGCCGAATTAAATTTCTGTGTGATATGAACATACTGAATAATTCATTTTTATATTAAACTAAAACATACCTCCAAAGGTGAAGAGAATAGGTGCTTCGTTTGTAACAATAATTAGTATTTTAATAACAGGTAAATAAAAGAGAATTGAAATAACGATAATACATGATAATTTAGAATATAATGAACAAATTATAAAGTACGGGTAATTGCATTCCCAACACCCCAACTTTTAATTAATTTGGGACATGCGTTTGATGATGCATCATTCTCTACCAAATACCGAAGTAAAAATCTTACAATACCAACCTTTAACTCACATCCTTTCTACAAAGTATTTACAACATGCATACATAACTTTACGTCTAAAAAGAGTTTAATCTCTAACACATGTTGACAACGGGCAGTTTTTTTGAATGTTCAAAAAGTACTGAATTTTCCAGAATTGCCATTTCTCGATTCATTAGATTCCCGTATTTACTAATATAGGTACGATACTTTCATATGCATCCAGTTCCCGCGGTGAATTAATAGCTTCTACTAATTTGACCGATATTGTGGCCGTTCTGAATCAGATGTTGCGTCACTGTGGAAGATTCAGTTCTTTCACACCGAAAATCTACTGCATGCTCTTTGTATCCGGTTTCAATGAATCTTTTAATTTGTCCAATATAAATTTGATCATAATGATTATATGCAATTTTGTAAATACCAGATTTATGTGTCATTTCTACTTTGTCTATCAATAAGTAAATTGTAACAAGCTCAATTGTAATATTGTAACAAAAACAGATTTGCATACACAAATTACATGGCAAGAACTGAAATGATAGCTTCCAGTTCAGCCTCAGAAGTAAACAACGACAATAATCAACAAAACCTAAAGTGTTAAAATTGACTGTCAACTATTGGCTGGTTTTTTAGTCATAAATGTTAGGAATAGCATACTTAACTCATTTATAACAATTAACTATGTTTTGGTACTTCAAAGATTAGACGTGTCTTATTTCTAAATATATAGTACAGGTACTATGAAAAAATAGTTTGCAAAACGGCTCTAAAACATGGACGTGTCTGTTTGACATATGTAAGTACATAGACATTTTATGTAGCATAAGAATAGTCAAATTTCATACAAAAGCCTATAAATAATCCACAATAGTGGGCGACAAAATGGAAAATGAACATACGGCGCGGCGATGTGTATTATACTCTTTTTCTGAGGAGAAACATGTCATACAGTGGGTATATCACACATGATACACTAAACTCGTAAAATACTTCCAACAACAGCGGGCTGACAAACTAATCACATCTATTATGAGTATCTTATCTACTTATGTATGTATAATCTTTTGCTCTGATTAGGACGCAGTTCCAGACATAATATTAAGAGATCAACATTAAATAAGTTCTTCATTGCAGTAGCATTTATTAATTTTTTACGAATATTTTAACATACAATTAATTTCGACATAATATCCATTTCAATAGAACTGCCTGCGATATATAAAAGCCCCAATATTGCAGTGCTATTAAATCACTTATAGTTTCAATATTGCTGCACACTTAAATTACATACTTGCATACATACTTATGATTATCAACACCAACAATTCTGCTATACACGAGAGTCGTAAGAATATAGCTTTCAGACGCTACATAATTCACTATTCTTTGCTATCTGTATGTATGTATGTACATGTTTAATTATAATGACTGGAGGATAATTATGAATTGATTAATATATGGACTGACTAGTTGCCTACTGGATCTACATATCTAATGAGCGATATGGTATGTCATGTTAATGTGTCTTACTGAGATTGGATATTGTATTGTAATATATCTGTTAATATATCTGAAATTCACATATACCTGTATGTATAATATGTATATATATATAGGATATGATATTAATATTATTTCTGCTACAATTGCTAAATGGTTAATGTCAAAATTTTGTTAAATTAAGCCGAATCGTATTAGAAGTGATTATTTTATTATTTAAACGCTTTCCATGATCCATAAGTCATTCAAATAGAAACTGTTATGTGTTACATAAGTTGTCAATTGTAATAATAATTATTTACATGGGGGTATGCTTTCTGAATTTTAGAATATCTTCGAACCAAATTGACACGTAAGGGTATGTAAAGGCATATCAGCTAGACCACACAAAAATACCAAAATGCTAAGAAGGATTTCCTACCACTTAATACAAAGAATAGTTGTCTTGATCTTCTATAGGTAGGTATGTACATACATATTGTCTACCAGCTATAATTGACCAATGCATTGACATGTATATATGTCGCAGCCTGCTAGCGTAATTGGCCATTTCATGAACTAACTAGACATTTGATGAAACGCTGACACCAGCTGACACTTTATGTAATTGCACAATATTTCACTAGATGTCTAATACTGTCCGGGTCAAAATAAACGGGACATGTCTTATAACGATTTTGACGTTAATTTAGTTTTGTAATTAAGTCCGTTTGTCCAATAATAGTAGCCTTGAATTACTTGAGTATAAGTAGATGCATCTGTCATTTTTGTCATTATTGTTTTTATGCAACAAAGTACTGTCACAATAGGTTAAAAAAGTGTCCCGGTTTTTTTGACCCTGACTGTATTTTTGGACATTACGTGAAGTGCAACGTCCAAAAATATTAGACATAGTGGAATATTGTATAATTACTTAAAACGTCAGCGTTTCATGACTTTTCATATATTTTTCTCGACGATCGCTATCTCTCTAGTGATTTCTCAGTGATACTTCGTTGTGTTTTCTACTACGTTCATGTACTTCTAGTCAACTTTGTGTCTCCTACAGTGATAGATTTTGCTTTCGGGAAGTAAGTGATTATGACATCCATCGAGTACGGTGTAATATTCAATCGAGGGCGATGGGTGGCGATGAAATTGGTATTGGAATGCTGAATTTATGTTCTCCAACAATAACGCTGTATATGACCCATTAGTTAACTATTGCCAATTCCTAAGAAATCGCAGTCATCTGACTATAAAGATTTAACACTAATAAGCATTTTGCCTACGTTGTCTAAGGTGTTAGAGCATGGCATGTGTGCTCAAATTCGTGACTTTATTAAGAAATTTGAACTTTTCTCCATTACGCAATCTGGATTTCGTATTAATCACAGCTGTTCTACAGCATTGGAGGATGTAGTGGACGATGTATGTATTGCGGCTGATTTGGGCATGAATACGGCTCTTGGTTTGTTCGATTTTTCCAGAGCTTTTGATACAATTAACCATCAAATTATGTGTGCAATATTGCAATATCTCGGTTTTGTCCCGACGGCTGTTCATGTGGTTGCGAATTACCTTAGTAATCGGTCTCAATACGTGAAACTGCAACATGATCAAAGTGAACTACGAAAAGTTGTCTGTGGACTGCTTCAAGGTTCTATTCTGGGTCCGCTTCTTTTTACGTTGTAGACTTTCTAATATAAATTCGGGTATAAACTTTTGTAAGTTGCATAGTTATGCTGATGATCATTCGTTTCAATTAAACAGCTTTCATGAATCGTCTCTAAAAATTAATGAAGATCTTGCTTCTCTACCTCTTTTTGCTGATACACATTGCTTGAAAATCAATCCCCAAAGTCATCAGTTATACTATTCTGAAGATCGAGGCACCGACAAGCAATTACATACTAATGGACATCAAGATTGCCAATCAGGCTATACCTATCGTTGATATTAAAGGAATCTGGGATTGCAAGTCAATTGTAATCTCAGATTCAAGGAACATACAGCTGCTATCCTACGCAAAACGTTTGCAGTATATATTGAAATTATTATACAGCGCAAAGTCATTCTTGAATATGAAAACTAGAATATTAGTAGCTGATTCGTTAGTGCTTTCACAGTTCAATTATGCAGATGTTGTTTATTACCATTGCATTGATGCACTGACTTCGCGTAGAATACAACTAATGCAGAATCGTTGTATGAGGTTAATATATGGCTTAAGACGGCGGGAACATATATTCACCAAATTGAAAACGCTTAATTGGTTAAATATGGCAAACCGGCGCAGGCTACACTGCCTTGTTTTCTACCATAAAATTTTATTGAATAAAACTCCTCAATACTTGTATTCCAAAATTACATTTCGAACTGATGTCCACAACTTGAATGTTCGATTCAAGGGCCTCCTTACTCCACCAGTTCACAAAACTGCATTTTTCGAAAGAGGATTTTCTTATAATATTGTTAAACAGTATAACGCAGTGGATAGACGATTATTAAAGGTATCAGTTTGCGGGTTTAGATGTAATATGTATAAACAATTGCAAATAATCCAGAACATAATTACTAGTAAGTTTCTGAAGAATTTGTTTTATATTATATGTTCTTTAAGGCTTGGGTATGGTTGCGTCTTGCTGGCTAATGACGATCTCGTGTTAACAGCATAGTATTATTTTTTTGTACAGGGTAATGTGGTAGATTAGCGATCTATCATCTCTACTAGGCTGCATATCGCCCTGAGATTTGTGCCATTATTGGTTATTCTATTTGATTTATATTTTTCTTAGATTTTTTTGTAATTGGTACAATAAATTATTATTAAATTACTGTACAAATGCCTCTGCTGATGTGCTAGTTGTTTATAGTCATGCATCCTGCTGGTATTTTCTGCTCAATAATTAATTCTTCTAGTGGTCAAGTTCTGTTACTACACTTAGAAGGCAATTTACACACCCTTTTGATATCATCAATAGTTTGTCCTGAATGGTCAAAAAATCGTAATTCCTGTACTAGGACCCAATATTACACGTTGTGAATAGCAGCTTCCGTATTTTTTAATATCTACAATGTATGGAATGTAGGTAATCATTAGGCAACTTTATGTCCTCTTATAGTTTTTCATGAAATTATAGTGTATCTTATATCGTCGTGTTACCTACTTATCCGAAGAGCAGCAACTATTAATATCTTCGTTTATTTTTATTTCTTGGGTGTAATTTGTAAAGTATACAAAATTTTGTGTCGAAAAAAATTGTAAAAAAATCTGTGATTAATATATTTAATTTAATCGAACTTGTATCGTTTATAATAGTGTATGCTAGAAATAATATCTGGTATACGTTGTGCGTAATGTTTATTCTAGATATTGGTTGCAGAGAAATTAGTTTTTAAACAGACATACATATACATATGTTAATTTATAACATTTTACAATGACGTATTTTTTTATATCAAGCCAAGAGTAAAGGTAGTACCTACGTATCAGTAGTTAATGTTTTGAAAACAAAATTATATGTATGTATAACGAATCAACACGAACGGGAAGGGTGTGGCAATGTAATCGTATCAGTTGTCATATACATATGTACCTACATACATACGTACATATATAAATCGAAATAATTCAGACGACTTTTAATTGTTAACTTAGCAGCAACTTGTCAGCGTCATAGCACAGAAGGAACCTTCTGCTTTAACAAACTGTTTCAAATTGTAACTTCAAATACGAAGGAATAAATGCTTTGCTGCCGCCACTGGTTATGAGACAAAGATCGGGTCTGGCAATAAATATCATCTCAATCTAATAATTATTACTTAAATTGATTACGAGTATGATTGACAGACAGGCACGAGTTCAGCGAATTTTGGACTGGAGCAGTACATTGGCATATTACACACATAATCATACGACATAATTAGTGCGGCTCATTTGCTATTGCAATGCAAGTATGTACTTACATCGTTAAAAGAATATCCATAGTGATAGACAGCAAACCAGCTTTTAGTTTGTTTGAACCTAACTTCAGGTTAGTTAGGAATCCTTCTTGGGTATCCTATACGGAAGGGCTGGGTGTGGGAAACGGTCGAACTGCTATGGACTAATAGGTACTCCAATGTAGAAAGCATTCAGATGTGCTTTAAATATACCTTTAATAGGACAAGAACTACAGTGTAGAATAAGCTGGAATTTGATATTTCTGCATAGATACATTTATCGATCAATTCGAGTGTGACTATACCCTGTTCGTTGCTGTGTCGTTCGGTTACTGTATTAATGGATTTGATTACCAAATATGGTGCAGTAAAGAAGTTACTTGTAAGTCCTTAAAGATACATAGCTTTATATCAGATTCAACAGAATTCATGCAATAATTTAGTGATGCCGGGTTATAATATGACACGGTCAAAACTCGATAGCATTTACCATAAAGATTCGCTCCGTAGAAGCTCTACATTCTCTACGTCGTTACATTCTTTACTTTCAGGTGAGATAAGGATAATAAATAATATTCTTTCACATTAAATTGCAAGTGGAAGTGAAGGACAAGCCTGCATTGCTGTAGTGTTGATAATAGACTAAGATTAATTTGTTAATATACTTAGACTCAACTTGACGACAATACGACTATTTGTAGTGTAAACACATCGGTATGTTGACTACTTACAACGTGTGTTAGATTTGCATAATAAATAGGTAAGTTGTTGAGAATTGGAACTTCTTAGAGCCAAAACAACTTTTATTTATTCAATTGTTGAGTGTAAGCTTTCACTATCGTAATCCATAGTAGATATGTCTTCTGGGTGTTGACCCGTAATTGCTTTTTAGCTTGACGTTTCGCTGCTCGTGCTGTCAGCTTCTTCACAAATTTTCTAAAGATTGATGTTGTCGTCTTTTGCTTCTTGTTATATATCCCATTCTTATTGATCCGTAACCGTTCCGCTCTGTTGATCCATAATCGTTCCTGTCCGGTGAACCGCACTCTTACTTGTGTTACGATCTCGTAGTGCTAACATCCATGTGTTGCTGAGTCTGTATTCGTCTTCACGATTAAAGTTATTATTACCGTTCTTCATTATTACTGGCGGATGTTAGTGGCGGCTCTTGGCTGCAGGTCGTCGCTGTAGGTTATGGTGGGGACTCTTTGTTGCTGTAGATGTTCCGCTACTGCAGATTTTTCCTTGTGTCCAAGGCGTGCTCTCCCTCGTATTCCTTCACTCTGCATTGTATACTCCGCTTCGTCTGCCGGACGTAGTTCATCCTGCGTTGACATTTCAGTTTGTATATGGCTTTGGTTTGTAGCTTTGGTAACGCGTCCTTGTTGGGAGAGAGTCGTTCCATTTTTGTCACTGTATTGAAACGAGTGGTGATGTTTCTTTTGTCTATGGTTCTTTTAAGTCTTGTCAGTGACTGACTTAAGTGAAAATAAGCATCAATACAAACTATGACCAAATAACAGCAATCTTTCAATACAATCACGTCAATTTAACGATATCTAGGATTTACAAATTAACTTACTGGAAATTATACAATAATTAAGAGGTACATAGTGTGGATATTTGATTAATTATTCGGTGATTCACAATTGCTATATGTTGGTATTGACTGTAAAGTGTATACACATTGCATTAGTATTATCATAGGACATCATAGGATTGCAAACAGCAGGTCTAAAACCAGTACGTAACAGTTCGTGTTGATCTTGAGAGAATATTGTTTTAGTTCCGAAGAAATATTATATTTCATATAAATGTTAAATTAGAAACATCGCCGAAATAATGCAGTGGTATGTCAGATTGATGTCCGTCCAACCTGCATCATCAAACATACATGAAATATGATCGAATTTTCGTATGTCGTAGATCTAACGCAAGCAAGAGTTTTGTGTTAATTGAGTTTTATAGGCTGTCTTAACAATTAGAGATAAATTCGTTTAAGTAGGAGTATAACCCACTAATACATTTGGATATTTGTGCACGATACATAAATAATAATAATACATATTATCCAAAAGGTGATTTCCTAATAACAGGACAAAATAGGTAATAGTGAATGCACCAATAATCATTCTTTACCATAATTCATAATAAATGATTATATATAAGCCCAAAGGCAAAGTAGAAGTAGTGTATAAGTAGGTATGTAATAAGAGTAAACGATAACAAATAAAGTTAACACTGTAACTATTAGAGACTTATCGGTGACATAGATAGAATTTTCCTTATGCTTACTACCAAAAACAATATCGCTGTAGATGTGAGCGTTTTGTGTAATAAGAATGACTGGAAGTTTGAGAATAAGTTTGGTACGGGAAGTGTTGTAGGTGAAAGACTGCACAGCACGAGATTACTGGCGAGGTACATAAAACTGCAAGTTGAACGCTGGACATCCAGCGTTCTGGAGGCATATAAGCAAATATTTTCAATATGATAATAACGGACATCCAATGTTACTCCAAGACCTTTCATTGTATCGATTCTCTGTAATACTGCAAATATGCAAAAGTCATGTGGTTGTTTTTCTTGATATTTAATAATAGTTGATTATCCATGGATCATTTTCTGATGATATCCAACAACACTAACATAGCCTAAAGCGCGGCATGAAAGTGATGCTAATAGGTCGTTAATAAATAATATAAACGGTAGTGAACCTAAGTTCGATCCTTGTCGAACACCAGAACTAGAAGGAGAGTCGCTGGATTCATAGCTATTGACAAAGACGTAAATTATACGATCAGATAAATACGATTTCATTGGCTGTAGAACACATGGTGCAAAACCAAACGGGTGTCTGTAATTTATTTAATAAAACACAATGATTTTTTCTATCGAAATCTTTGGAAACGTTTGTATATATGACATTCACTTGTCCTTGATTGTCGATGACGTGAGACGTACATATATTCAAAAAAATCTACTAGACTTGCAACAGTAAATAGTTTTGGAAAAAAACAGCGTTGTGAAAGTGGTATGAAACCAGAGGTATGTGTTATGAAAAATGCAGCTATAGATATCGCTCAAAAACTTTGGACAAGCTCAATAAAATGGCTATAGATCGATAGTTGGATATATGAGTATCAATTTTACAACCACTTTTATAAACTGGAACGATTCGAGCGCCTTTCTATAGTAGGAAAAGTAGAACTTGAAATAGACAAGTTAATCAGGATATTTCAAGGCGTTACAAAAGCAGTACACGTGTTTTTGACTTGGAAACACGGCATTTGATCATCACCGCATGTTTGGAAGAGAGGATATTATATTTATCACCGATGCGTCAGAAATTGCATGTAGTTTAAAAGATGGAAGATCGAGAAATGCTTGTAAGTCAGTAGAACATAATACTGAAGTAAAAGCTTTGGAAAACACCTTATCGAAGTTATCTACTAACTCTTGAGAATCTGTGTAGTTATCCCCGTTGAAAATCATGGATTCAGATGTGCGTTTCCTTGTTGACTCCTAACAAGCGACTAGAGCTTCTGAGGATCCGTGTTTATTTTATTCTCGATATTCTTTATATGATTATCGCAGATGTTTCAATTCGTTGTAGTAACATTATGTTTCGTTTATTCTTGTATATCTCGTGATAGTATGATTTTCATTTTAAGTTTCTAGGAATGGTTTTATTGAACCATTCTGGAAACGATGTGTCACTCATACATGCTGAAATGATTGGGATACAGTTATCCAACGTTTTGTGTAGTATTTTAGAAAATTCACTCATTGCTTCATCTATATCAACGAAATTATTCAGTGAATTCCAATTCACGTAGAGAAGTTTGTTGTGCAACATCGAAAGGTCAGTTTTTCGAAAATCTTAACGTGCAGTATTTAAGATAGGAAAAGCGGAAGATATCTAGATTAGTTCATAAGAAACAGTGATATATGTATATTGCAGGATGATACAAACCTACCATAACAAGTGTTACTTCATGGCGCTCAATGGAAATAGAATTACTTAATGATACTTATTATCGCTAAGCAGCCCAAGACTGTTAATTTCATGACAGAGATCCGATTTACTGATTATTGATCTGAATACTCAGCCATTGTTTCCGATTAGCTCAACGGAAAATTTTTTCTAAAGCGTATGAATTTTCATAGAATTAATAATTAGAGAATATGTATACATTTCATAAACCATTTTCAAATTCCAGTTGATTTTATTCATAGTTGATTGCCAGTCAGAAAGTTCAAAAGAAAAATATAGTTGCGTATCATCTGCATATATGTATTTGTGTAGTATAAAACTGCAGACACAAACAAAAGTTTTGACCAAACTATACTCTTTGCTTCCGATTGGAAAAGTAGTTTTCTAATAAATAGAAACAATCTTTTTCGAAACCAATATACCGTCAGATATCAATCAAAATTTTATGACACGCCATGTCGATAATCGATCTGTTCTACTAGAATAACCCTCCTCATATCAGTCGCCTCTATTGTATCATTTGCAACTTTAAGAAGCGAACTTCTTACATGAATTCATCAATACCTTCAATAATTGTAGAAATAGTAACGAATCATTTATTGGTGATGTTTGGGAGGTCTGCTTTATATACTAATACTTACAATTAAATGACATCTTGCGTACACACTAAGCAGGCTTTGTACACGGATGTAGTTAACAAGAGGAAACAACTTTTTTTTTATTTTACTAGGATTTAGCTACAATTCTAGTTCTTACACTAACTAGTAGATGAAATTAGTTTAAATATAAACTTCAAAATCTATTCATCCCAATCTTATCGTATCTTTTTATCTCAATACGGGGAAGCATAAAGCTGAAACTTTCGACAGATTATATTTTACATGTATTTTACAGACATGTAGACATTTATCAAAGTTAGCCTTCGGTTCCACATCTACTGCAAAATTACGCAGACTCCCCTTTCCTATAGACTGTCACTACGTATGTATGCACGTTGTAATTGATTAAGGTACGCAGCTAGAAACTTTTGGTCAAATAATTATTCTAATGAGAAACGAAAACAATGTTGCCTAACCATGTTGACAGATGTAGATAAGACATATTATGGAAAGGTAGGCCGCATTATAATGTGAAAAAACCGTCACAGGAATATTGGCATATTAATTAGCTACACCAATTTAGTTCTTATAAGTAATACTTTCGTTGTAATAACTTTCATACAGTCTGTCCAGTAAGAAGCTGTTTTTAAAAGAGCAGTCATTCAAAAAATAAAAATTTATTAACTGGTAAAAACTACATACAAAATACTATTACACATTACATTAATAAGGGGTCCAATCGCCAACGTTGTTGATAATTGCCTCACCTGTTTGGGCACGTTTTCCACTAACTTCTCAGCATTAGATGTTTAAAGAGAGCGCCATATTTTGCGAACATGGTAAGATAGATGTTTTGCGAATATATGCTTTCTTTGAAGTTTACGTTTCACGATGAATCATACATTTTCGATAGGTTTTGCGTCCAGTGACTGTGGTGGCCAATGCATGGTTATTACACCATTTTCCAATCTGTGCAAAGACAGCTGCGATGTTGATGAAATTACAAACCTAATTTATTTTAAATCATAATTTTAAAATTATGATCAAGGTATGAGGTATGTATGTAGCATGAGGTATGTGGCATGAGGTATGTATGTAGCTAAGAGACGGTAAGTGCGAAAATAAAGAAGCAATACGAATTTGATGGTTTCTCATCATTCAATTTTAACTTTCTAATAAGAATAAGTTAGTGCACAGTTCCCCACCTTATCATAATCATCTAGTCTTCAATGCTGAGTTTATA